>NDFZ01005415.1:395601-486611 GCA_002192655.3 Mamestra configurata
ATTGCCACGTTGTATGGCAATGCTTATTCTTTGACCAAGGTAAAAGCCAGCCCTTGGGTCACGTGAAGTGTCAACTAAGCGCCTTGAGAGATCTTTAAATAAGTTATGTGCACTCGGACCCCAAGACCCGAGAGTTTCAACCCCAAACGGCTCGAAAATATAACTACCAACAAGTTTATTATATTTCCGCCGCTTGAGGTTCTCTGCAGCCGCAGCGGCAGCGCCAGCACAGCACGAAGAGCTAGGAAGATGGGATGGCGCAAGAGTATCGACACAAGTAGCGTCCCACACTAATGGCCTACCCATCTTCCATGGAAATAACGACATGCCGTCCGGTCTCTTGCCATCGTCGCGTGCCAGGCCATTGGGTTCTAACACAGCCGGAACGCCGACGGTGACAAGAGCTCGTCGGATGATGTCGTTAAGATTCGCGTGCCGCGCAATGCGACCCGCGCTACGGCTGCATGACAGGCCGTGGTGTCCGAGGCTGTTGACAACTTCGCCACAGTGGCAGCGATGAGGAGAACAACAAGGAAAGTTGCTAAGTAGTATGTGCTTCAAGACATACCATTATTTATAACAAACTTCTATCTTTCGTATATCCTTGCAAAAAAATGCATTTAATACTAACACAATACGTACTACTAAATGTTTTACTGTGCATTTTATTTTAGTCTTTGTCGCAACGATTTTCCGGATCATTGCCTGAAACCGCTCCACTTACGAGAAGCACTCCAACGACTGTTCTATCGCTTTTTATGTCAACTTCTTACTTTTACTTGGAATCCCTGTTATTTGAATTCTGTTAACTTTTAGATTCACCAGGATGTTTCAGAGGTTCTTGGAGTAAGTCAGAATTTTGTCTTAAAATCTAATCTCATTTATAGTAAAAATAACCTTTTCTCTTCATCCTAGAAATATATGTTCCACTCACGCTATTTATATTTATATTTATTACTCGCCATTTTGTTTATTGAATTTATTTAAATTTTAATATAATGTATTTGTTTGACATACATAATTATTTTTATTTAATTATTTCTGTTGTTGTCCGAATTAATGTATATTTTTATTTTTATTGTTACTGTGCAATGGGTGTAAATTACCTGAATATACGAATTTATTATTATTATTATCAACAACTTTTACAATACAAACGACCTGAAATCGCGAAAAAAAATCATCATTGGTACATTTTGTCGACCTTCATAGTACTTAGTATAAAACTCGTTTATTTCTGTAAGTGCCTTGATTAACACAAATAAAATAAACTGAACCAACATTAAACTAAAATACCGGCCAATTGCGAGTCAGACTCGCGCTTGAAGGATTCCGTACATTATCTACAATAACGGCAAAAAAAAATCACGTCTGTTGTATGGGAGCCCCATTAAATATTTATGGTATTCTGTTTTTTAGTTTTTGTTGTTATAGCGGCAATAAAAATACACCATCTGTGAAAATTTTAACTGTCTAACTATCACGGTTCATGAGATACAGCCTGGCGACAGACGGACAGACGGACGCACAGCGGAGTCTTAGTAATATAGTCTTAATAAAATAAAAATGTATAAAAAAATTGTCACACACGTAGCATGACCTTTTTTATTTCTCGACATTTTTTTTTTCATTTCATTCATTTTTGTGTTTCTTCAAAATCTATGCAAAACATATGTAGTTACATAAATTCTGCCAAAATGCATAAAATATTTTCGGCAGTTGTTCTCGTTAATAATAATAAAAAAATTGTTTTTACACACATTTCGACTTCAGTGTTGGTCTCAGTAATAAGTACAATACCTCATAATTAGCACAGGACAAACATTTATTTAAACAAGTGTACAATGGCCAGTTTTATCGCCCAGAAGAATCTGCACTTAATATATGGCTTCCTTTTTCTCGAATATACTCGTACATCTAACTAGGTGAATGTGTAAACATTGAAAATTAAGTAGGCACATATTCAAAGCGCAATGACCCAGTGACCCCAAAATAGAATGTTTTTGTATATTTTTATTTACACCGCTTTAGGTAAAGGGACATGGATTATCACTTATAAAACAATGAGGGTAGAATGAGGGATGAGGTGGGGAAACTGGACAATGTAGCCAGATTGGGCAGAAAAATAGGCTGTAAGTAAACATGTTAAATGTATCAGCGTACTGTTTTTTTTTTTTTTTAAGGATGGGAAATCATCAAATGACTTCTTCCGCTCTGGGTGGAGCGGAAGGGCGTGTCAGACTCTTACTGAATAAAACCAATCCGTGTTCCTTCTAAAGCCCTTTGTGTTCCAGGGCTGCGGTGACTCTTTCGAACAAATTCCGCAACAATGTTATACTGTTGCGCTATGCAACTCTTGCGCGATTTTACTTTTAAAATTAAATATTTCTCGTTTTATTAAATTGTTTTTGAAACGGAAAATCTCCATTCTTAGATGAAAAGGAAAAAGGATCGATGAAAACAACGCTATTATTACAAACACCCTTGTTTATTTTGGGTCTAGAGCCAGGAAACCGAGGTAAAAACCAGGTTTTCTCTCAATTAGTTGTGTACTTTTCGAAAATCAGTCTGTTAGTCAATGTTAAATAAAATTACGCCTATTATTATATTTGATATTTATTAGTATATACTTTGGTATTGTATTTATGTATTTTATATTATTATATCTAATTAGTAGACGCTTAGTTGACACTTCGCGTGACCCAAGGGCTGGCTTTTACCTTGGTCAAAGAATAAGCATTGCCATTCAACGTGGCAATGCCGCCAGTCTTTTGGGTACACTTCCAATCGACAGCGATGCGGATGAATTTTTTGAAGTCATATTTTAGGGTTAATTTAGTTAGGAGTTTTTATTTTTATTTCTAGTTAGTTAAGTATTTATAAAAACAGGTGTGAATATCTCTATCAAATAAAGCATTCTGATTTTGGTTCTGATATGGAAAAAAAAAAAAAATTAGAATTGTTTAAAACGTTTGTACACTGACAGCCCTAAATCTATCTCCCTTCGTTTAATCCATACAAAGGTTGTCTGGAAGAGATTGCCTTGTGCGATAAGACCGCCCATTGTACACTTATTTTATGTTTGATTGTCGTGTTCTTATTATGAGGTGTACAATTAAAGTATATAATAATAAGTAAACAAATAAATTACTGACATAATTCTGTTTAAAATATTGCAATTCTATAGCACTCAACCATACGCACAAAACAATTTGGGTACACTTGCATTGTGCGTACAGTTAAGGAGTGAAAATTCCTGCCAAAATTAATAATAAGTAAAGAATCATACGACACGGGAAGTGTTGAATGTTTTTTACTTATTATCATAGATTGGTTGCATGGCTACTAGAGTATCGACGGTACACCGTGCGATTAGCTAATAATCAACATTGCTACCTTAGTTTTGTTTCTGTTATAGTACCCACAAGAAAATAGCAAATTTATAGGTTCGATTCCCACCCAGGATAAATCTTTGTGTGATGAGCATGATCATTTGTTCTGTGTCTGGGTGTAATTTGTCTATAATATGTATGTATTTAGAAATATATAAGTATGTTTATCAGTTGTCTGGTTGCCATAGCTCAGGCTCTGCCTAGTTTGGGATCGGATGACCGTGTGTGAGTTGTCCCAAGATATTATTGTTTTGGTTTTTCATTATTATTATAACTACTTAATAAATTGCGTTATTCACATTGTTTCCATATGGTTGTGTGCTTAGCTTATGTTGTGATCAGTTTTATAAGCGTGTTCGCAGACAGGTGGGACTCTCCACTGCTGCGCCACTGGATACGTTTGCATACTGCACTCTGAGCAGTGGATAGTTCCTCCTCGTCCTAATGTTTGTAACTGTGTCCTGAACTGTTTTTCTTTTTGTGTGTGTTGTTTTTATTTTTTTATGTCAATTAATTGCCTTTTAGTGTGTATGTCTTTGTGTGTTGAAATATGGATTTTATCTAAAATAAATGTTTGTTATTATTATTAAAGCTATCTATTACAAACTTTGAAAGGCGGACTGTTAGCCTCATAAGTGTTAGTTATTATGTGTATGTATCATAGGGTAAGTGCATTTATTTTGATTTTTAAAGTCAACAAACTATTTGAAAATTGAAAAATGACTTATTATTATAATCGTTTCATTTACTAGATATCAAACACTATGTCTAATAATTCTAACATACATAAACAATACCAAACCATCGACAACCTGTACCACGCGAAACATGTCAAAACAATTTCCCATCACTATCTATCGATATCCGCACGTCACTAGATTACGATAACACAGCAGTTTGACATGAACTTGTTATCTGCAACCATATTTCAAATGTGAACTGTAATGTATCTATGATCTACTACTGAAGCTAATGTATTTGGTGAAACAATGGAATTTCGGTTTTGTGAGCGGATTTCAGGTTTATTAAGTACAAATAATAATAATATATAGTATGAAGTATGTATTTCTGTAAGCTTGTAACTTAATTTAGGTCTGTTTTGGAGATGAAAATGTAATGAGTGGTCTGTTTGATATGGAATTTATAACGATGCTTGCTTTTTGACGCGGGTTTGTTCTCGTTTTTCTACTGGAACTGTACATTTTTTCGGGATAAACCAGTCTATGAGGTACCTCTGTAAGAAAAATAAATTAGCAAATACAAATACTATATATGTAAATATATTCTCTATATCTGTAATGTACTGGGGGGCTGCTCTCTAAACCCCAAATCCGTAGTTTTGGGCTTAGTTGCGGGCGTATTCTACGACAAGACAGTCCCCCAAAACGCCCGCCCGTCACCACTTCCTAATGATTTACTGGTAAGAAGAAATGGCGCAACCAATTTCCCACCAACACATCTGTTTGTTGAGTAAGAAGAATTATTCGTTACTTATAAGCTAACACACTCCATTATGCCAGCACACTCAGACAAACTCAAGTATAAAAATATATTAAATCAAACGAAATAAGCCTCTAGACATAAAGAGCGTGCCCGCTTACACGTGCAGAGGGTAGAATTTAGCAATAGATCTGTGATTCGACGCCACAAGTGATAAACTAGAGCCACCAAAATTAAACAATAAGCGGATAATCGTTATAAAATAACAAAAACCATCGACACTTCCCATCCCTAGCGATAATAACGATGACGTCACCGATGACGCAACGCACATTTTTCTTCCATTATCGTCCTTAACGATAATGTTCCCGAGAATCGTCCAATTTGGTTTATGAAAAAATATCCCGTACCATGGTGATAATGCATGGTGAAAAACCTATTTTCATGGAGATTTGGATCAAGGGCAGTATGTTGGGAACAGTAATGGCACTCTGTGGCTATATTGTGAGGTCGATGACCCAATTATTATGGATGAGAGTATGTAGTTACTCCTATGAATGTGGATGTGGCCAAAATAATTAAGTTATTATTTGGCAGTACCAGCCCACCCCGCTTTCGCACGAGTAGCTATATATTATATAATATCTTGGGACAACTCTCATCCGATCCCAAACTAGGCAGAGCCTGTGCTATGGCAACCAGACAACTGAGAAACATACTTATATAATTCTAAATACATACATATTATAGACAAATTACACCCAGACACAGAACAAATGATCATGCTCATCACACAAAGATTTGCCCTGGGTGGGAATCGAACCCACGACCTCCGGTTTAGCAGTCAGGGTCACTAACCACTCGACCAACAGGCCGGTCAATATAAGCTTTCAGTAGGCATGATTTTTTCAGAACAATTCTACAATCATCATCAAGGAGCTCGTGACTAAGGAATAACAGTCGGATAGGTAGATCTTCTAGGTTAAGCAACACTTGCTGAGGTCAGCCTGTGGATGGGTGAGCATCTTAACATACCGAGACTCCTCCGCGCCTCGGAAAGCGAGTTAAGCCGTTGGTCCCAGCTGTTATTTGCAGATATTTGGAAGTCGTAACGAATTTTCAGAAGTCAGAAAAACTGATACCAGTCTTGCCAAGAAGTACCATGTTACCCAATTAATGGGTAGGCAGCCTCGCTCCACGTAAAACACTGTAATTCAGCTGAATGCGGGTTGACTGGAAGCCGACCCCAATATAGTTGGGAAAAGGCTAAGCAGATGTTGATGATACAACAATCATCATCATACTTCAGTTTATTTACACAAAACCTTAATCGTTCCCCTAAATCATTCTAATGAATCACTACTTCTAATAGTTAAAACCGTATGAAAAACCGACAGACAGATAGACAGACGTGGCGGGAGAAACTATCGTGCTACACATATTCATTTATTTATTATTTTTATTTATTTTATTATATTATATTCATTTTTAATTATACAGGGTTTAAAACACGAACAACCGTTTTGGGAGTGAAAGTACACATAAACAACTTTTAATTTGGGACCAAACCTGAAATCAGGAAAAAAAATGGCTGCCCACATACATATGAGTCCATAATTAGACAAAATGTACTGAACAGCTGATGTTTTTTCAAGTTTTCAGGATTGGTCTCATACCATGCGCGTGCAGTAGGCTACAGTAAGGGTAAGCCAATCCATACATAAAGTCCAAAACAAAAATTTTCGTCCGCTTTCAAAGTGAACGAAAATTCGCATCGTCAGTATCGTGATTTCAACCTTGAATAATGTAGTGAGTTTTTATTTTGGGCGTTATGTATGGGCTGACCTACCCTTACTGTAGCCTACTGCACGCCCATGTCTCATAGTAAAAGTTGTTTATAACCATGTGTATTTTCACTTCCTCACAGGTTGTTAGTGTTATACAAATAACCCTGTATTGTTATAGTGATAGTGATGTAGTGATTTTGGTGATAATACACTTAACAGCGAGAGGTGGGTGGGAGTGACTTTCTAAATTTTTCTTGGACATCACTAAGATGGGTGAAAGAAAACAGCATGAGAACACCTTGCCATTGATTGTGTGTTATCCAATTACTCCACTGGACTCTCGACATGAAATCAGTTTTGGTTTATACAGTCAAGCTTAGAATGAATTTTTGGTGAAGAGATGCACTAAGTGGAACCTCTAACAGAGTATTGAAGTTTGTATGTAAATTGAAAAGTTTTCACATCCGAAAAAATCAGAGCAGAATTCCAGAATTACCATCCGCCTAGCCCTTTCCCAAGTAGTGCAGACGAGTACCAGTATTTTACATGAAGTGACTTCCTATCTGACCTCCTCGCAAGATTCCAGCAGTTAATGGGAAATTCCTATCTCCATCCCCCCTTGGCAGTAACTCTCACAGTAACATAAATTTATTAAAAAGGGCCACCCATTCGTTTTGTGCCATAAATAAACACAGAAATACTTTTATCAAACGTTTCGAAACTTTTTCACTTCCGAGTGCCGAGTTCTGGCAACTTTTTAATTTGCAGCTAATCTCGGAACATAAATCTGTTCTTTGCATCTTTAGGGAGGAGGCTGCGAAGTTAGCGGGAGACGGGAGGATTTGAATGTGTTTTTTTTTACGCGACTACTCCTGAAGGAGGATAATGTTTTTTGAAATTATGTATGAAAAGAAAGAAAATAATTTATATGACGACAGTCCCTCAAGTACACAAACAAAAAATTGAAAAAAAGAAAATATATATTATATTGTAGTGTGTATCACGACTGCACCAAAAAGGTTCAGATCAGCAATTCTAAAGCCTCGAATCCATTAGGCAACATTTGACGTGCAACACATGACGATGTTCAGCAACGTTGCACAACGACGCGCGACGTTGCCAGCAGGCGCGAAAAATTGACAATGTTACTAAATAAAAGTTCTTCGTTGCCATTCATCATGATGAGCAACATGTTGTGCATCATGTCGCGCGTCAAATGTTGCCTAGTAGATACGAGGCTTCACAGACAGATGTTGTTTGACGCTGGTGTTCCAATGAACTTTGAGTAACGAGTGACGGACCAAATGGTTTGAAACAAAATATAATTTTTTGTTTCTTGAATGAACCAATAGTTTATGTAAAACATAAGAGAGCAGCATAAGTTGTAAAAAATGTGTTTGCTGCATAGCACTGTTAAAAATTACCCGTTCTACTAGCCTCTAAACCTTTATAAATACTTTCTGAAACATTTGGTGAAAGATGCATGCTCGAAATGCGTCCAAATTTTCATTCTAATAAACTTATTCGCTGTCTTTGAAGCGTAACCAATTCCTAAGGCCGCGCTAAATAGGAAGCGTGTTATGATTAATACGAGTTGTTCGCAAGTGGGGCGCCGAAACGCGCGGGGACTTAGTGTGATGCGCACTGTCGGGATGCTGATGGATGGAGCAAATCGGGTGATTAGTAACAATGGTGATTTGTTTTACTTTTGAATGAGGTATTAGTTTAAATGGTATTTGTTACTTAATACAAGATCCTCTCCTGTGTTTCGTGAAGGTTTATGTTAGGTAAGATATAGCACACTCGCCATCACAAACGTCTGGAATATAGTCATTCAGATTATACAATCTTATTCTTTCAGGCATCATTGACGGAAAACTATATACGTATCTTATCTCCTTCTCCGTCAAGTTCATCAAAAAGATTGTCTGTAGAAGAATGCCTTTAGCGCCTCTTGTTACATCCTATTATTTTTTAAGTCCTTTTGTTGTGTTGTAACCACCAGAGATCCAGAGGTAGGAGCTCGTTACGTGTTGGTCAGCTCAAATACGTTCAACGCTAGAGACCACAGTCTATGATGCCATCTACATCCGAAGACATGTTGACGAACATGGCGAAATATAGTTCACTAACGGCCCGTTTCAATAAATATCTATCTATATTTTAATACTGGTATTCAGCTGTATCCGGTTTGACTGGAAGCCGACCCCAATATATGTAGTTGGGAAAAGGCTAAGCAGATGATGACAGTAGCTGAAACGTCATGTTTGAAAGGCAAGTTTGACGTTTCAGCTACTGCTGGTAGCTAATTTGACAGTAGGTTAAAAGTAGATACGTTATTGAAACCGTTGTAAAACATCATTCGTCAAGGTCACGATCCTCAGCATTGAGGACAAACGACGCAAAGAAACATGCAAAAACATTTAAAAACTTTGTCCAACTACCATTTGGGATAATCAAAGATTGTGTCGTACATAATTAGTTCACCATAAACTAGACAAGACAAATATATACAACATCCGCTAAAAAAACCGAGTCATCACTCAAAACTAACGACAGTCCACGTCATGAAAGTATTTTTTGGACGTATCATTACGCTGATGAGTTGGGCATCCGGCAGAGAAGGTGATTTATTGTGTTCCTTGTCCGGAAGGAGACAGTTTGTGGTTCATAGGCTTTTATTTTAGCACAGTGAATTATGACTCGAATACTGGTAGTGAAGATCAGAGAGGTACTCAGCTGCATCTGGTTCGACCCCGACATAGTTTGGAAGAAGGCTTGGCAAATTGATATTGAATGAAGACTCAAATAGTACGTATGTTGTACTTGATCTTGGTGTGTGGAAGCATCCTAAAAACAGCGGTTACCCGGAACCGAAGGTTTTTATGAATAACCAGCTTTTTCATTCAGCTTCACTCATTTGGTCTACCTCACAGAAACATTCAATATTTCGAGGATAAAAAGAAGCATAAAATATTCAGCAATGAGGACGATGATGCTGTCTAGTTGATTTCAGCCACAGCGACCGCATTCTCTGGCTTTTCATGGTGGTTGCAAACTCAGATTCAGTAATAGCGTATAGGGAATATGCATGAAAAAATATTTATTATCTAAACAGTTTATCTAAAAATATACAAAAATACAATACTAACAGTGAAAATAGAATCAAAATTAACCGATTAAAATACGAGATAGAACTATTTTAAACAAATATATCTGTCCCTCTCGCGAAAACGCAGTTTTGTATGGCAGCTGTAGGCGTCATATTACTTGACGTCAGAGTTGGTATCGGACTTCTCTTTCTAATTGTCAACTTTGAAGCTTTATAACTTCATCACTGATGAAGGTATTTTAAAAATTCTTTCACAAATGTTTACTTAAACTAATAAGCATTTTATTTTACACACAAAAAAATGCATGCATATTCCCTATTGACCTGCTCGTATTAGTATTCACATCCAGTGATTACCTGCTTTTAAACAAACAACTTTAATAATCATCATCTTATCAGCCAATTACCGACCCCTGCTGATCGTAAGCCTCCCAGAAAGAGCGATAACCGTCTAAGTCCATCCGCTGCCAGCCACCTTCTTCAAATCATCGATCCAACAACAACACAACAACTTCAATTCTTTACAATACCCATTAGGTTTTATGAACTTCATAAGGCCGCGTTCCCACTGTTGTGACGACAGATTATCGTGTCGTTTAAAGCGTCGTGGCTTGTGTATTTAAATGGAGATGTTCACATATGGGACGACACGATTAACCGTCGTCCACGACTTTTTCCACACAAAATGTATGTGACAGTCGTCCAATGATAAAATCGTCACGACATAGTGGGAACGCGCCCTAAATCTATGTAGAGAACAATATACTGGATAAAGTCCTTTCACACATTTTCTCCCTCTAGAACCAACCCACGTGGTACGAGTCCAAATCATGTCACCACCTCTTTCTTTTCCGCCCTCGATGATGCCTTCGATTTGAGAACAATACATAGATTGAAAATCATTAACCAGAAACAATGAATTCTAAACCGTTTTCATTTCTATTTAGCACCTACATTCATGAACTGATAAAAAAACTATTCAGTCTCCCTTCAAAAGCAGTAAACTTCTCACTAAATTAACTCGGCTCCCGCGAATCGCGTCGCATTTTTCCGTCAGTTTCGACAAATTGACGCTAAAGCGCGTCACGTGACGTCGCATGACATCAAATGGCGTCAGGAGTCGTTAGCGCATCGACGATCGACAATTTGACTCGTTCATGTCGACCTGATAGATTTTTAGACTATAAACGGTTGAAAAGCGTTTTAAATTGTGATCGATGTCAATTTTAGTTTACGCGTTCTGTAGAAGCTGGTGGATAAATGTTCAAATAAAATACATGGCAATATAATAATAATAAATTGTTTTATTTGGGACAACATAAGAACCATATTTGTTAGTACACACCTTATACACTAGGATTAGTAACAAATTTAAGAATTTACATTACATTAGTAGACACATTAGTGAGTCATGTACTTACGAGGCATTTCATGCGGACAATGATTCCGCATGAGATGCCTCAATACAGGAGCTCTCGGATCCTCAGCCACGACTTTCAGGAGGCTACTGCTACTCCCCCTCCTCACAAGCTATGCCACTTTTTTCCTGATGATCGCCTGGAAACCATCTGTACGCGACTAGGCAAACATTTCCATGGCACTACAGAAACGAGGGAGTTACAACATGATCCTGAAAACATTATTGGACGCAATGCAGAGGTAGAAAAGGGTTTTTTAAACTGATAGGCTTGTGTTTTACTACAATCTCTCCTGGTGGTAAGCGATGATGTGGCCGTAGATGGAGCACGCTTGCCTAGAAGTAACCTATTCACTCTTGTCTTAATTATCTCCAGTTTTTAGATAACAGGAATCACAGATTCTAGCAAGGAGCTCCACTCTTTCAAATCACTGCGTGGATCACGTTCTCGTTCATCGAATCACGTTCGTCCAATTTTTTCACCAATAGTATGTTTCTAAACACATCCAGCATACTATAAAATTGATGGTGTACAATTACTTTAATACAGTCCTCTCCAATATAAACATGACATTGCAAGTTTTGCACGTAACATAAAGGTGCATCCACATTGCAGCAAAGTCCAATCGAATCAAGTGTCAGTTTTCTCTCGAGAATTTAACAGAACCAACGCTAAGTCATGCAGCTTCATGTTTCGCAATCTAAGAACTTAGAGACTGCAAATAAAGTCCAATATCCAGCACAAAAATAAACTTGTTTCTACAAATGAATGCAACTCGACTAACATAAAAATAGCTTTCATCTGTCAATACCGATTAATACAAACTAAAGGGAAGTCTGACATGCCCAAAACTTTTGCGGCCATTTTAGACTGCATCCAATGTTGGTAGTTCAGATGCATTGTAGCTGAAACTTTCATGTATGTACTTTCATGTAGTTATTCGGGGAAGCGACTGGACTGGACACGGTCGGTTGTTCCGCGAAATACTTTTTTGGAATTTGAAATTTTTAAACGGATACACAGGAAACAGGAATTTTGGAGGTACGTTAGATTTCGAAATAGTTTGTAGGTTCCGCTGGGGGATGAAAAGTTTTGAGATATCTGCGGATAAATTGACACTGAGTTTCACTGAGTTGCCATTTTGTGGAGATACGAGGTTTTTTAGTCAAAGCTATGCCAATTAAAGTAAAAGAGCCTCATACCTAATAACCATTAGATGAAAATGATAATCGCAGTTGGTCGTTCAGCTGAAAGGGTTATCATTTGTTATCATCAACTCTACGATTCATGGAACATAAACTTAATGATTTTGGAATTCGTTCCTTATGCGTACAGATGAGGAGTGGAATTCCCTGCCGAAGTCTGTGTTACCTCATAGATAAAACCTGGGGACTTTAAGGCAAGAGTCTAATGGTTGCTTCAAGCATGCTCCGTTGTCAACCACATCATCGTTTACTATCAGGTAAGTAGTGGTCAAACTTCAAAAAAAAAAAAAATACATACGTAAAGAAACGCCGTTTGCGCATGGGGTTAGGCAGAATTGCTGAACGCCACATACTACATACTCCTTTTGCTTCATTTACGTTCAAATATGGCTCTAGACCGAATGCCTTTCTAGCGAATGCGATTGTTAAAATGCAAAATAGAAGGGATGGATCAGGAGACATTTCGACAGCGTTTGTAAATCCCATACATTTTTTGTCGCACACAGTCACATTTGTCGACACTCGCCTTCGCACCTTTGATAGAATGTTCATTTTTCTCAGAGTCTCTACCCAACCTTTTATTATGACAATGCCATCATGATACCTTTGTGGACAAGGGAAAGCGCTATGCTTCTATATAGCTCTATCTCCCTCCCAAACTGTAACCGTTATGGTTTTAAGACGTCATAGTAGGGCCAAAACATCGCCATAGTGGCGCAAATATATTATATAAGTAACCTTATTGGGAATTACATTTTTGAGCCGTTTGGGGTCAAAACGCTTGGGTCATGGGGCCCGATGCGCGTCTCCTTCAATGACATATCTCGACGACTGATCAACACTTTGCGTGACCAGAGGGCTGGCTCGTTCTTTGCTCAAAGAATTAGCATTGCCATTCAATGTGGCAATGCTGCCACTCTTCTGGGCACGTTTCCGGATTACAGATTACATTTACTCCTTAAGAAACGATTTTCATATTAAGCCCGCGGTGTGAACATTTTATGTGGAGTTAAATCGAGCGTTAACTAAAAGTGAGGCGTTAAGTTCTTAAGGAGTATACTCCAGTCGTTCGTCGGAGCTGACACATACACTTTTTGTATATTCATATGTATATAGTTAGGTTTAGTAGATATAAATAGTTTAAATCAATTGTTTTACGTTAGTTATGTACATTTATTGTAACATACCTAATAAACAAATTCCCTTTCAACCATAGTTAAATAACAAAACATTAATATGTCAACTACATTCACCGAGACTGCAAGCGTCTACTTTCGTTCTTAAACAGTTCTTTACTTCGAGCACAAACATATTTCTCAGTCGCATTATATTCTCAAAGTCAAGAGTACTAGCCATTATTAGAAGCAGCTATTTCCTTACTACATATCATAGACGACAAGCAATCTGTGTGAGAAATCGCCCACTCAGGGGAATAGTCGCGCGGAGTGGCGATTTGTCGCAATTTTTTGTCGCAGTGTCGCGGAACCGAGATATAAATTATGTCGCTAGTTGTAATGCGTTTTTCGGTACAGTTTTGAGTTTATTTTTCGTTGAGTTATTTTGTAGGTTTGGGTATTATAGGATTCGTGGTTTATTTTATGGGTGGACATATTTTATTTTTAAGGCAATATGAATGTTGAGTTAGGAGTATGCATAGGGAAGATTTGAGGAGTGAGGGTCTTGTTACTGTTTTGAAGGGATATGAATAGGAGTAGCTTCACCTTTTGATAAATATTAAAACGCGGGGCCAGGACTATACGTTTTTCAGTAGTTTCCTTCATACGATTTCATTTTCTGGGGCGCTATAGGATATGTTATACTATTTTATAACTAACTAGCGGACGTCACGCGGTTTCACCCGCGTAGTTCCCGTTCCCGTGAGAGTACGGAGATAAAATATAGCTTATGTTACTTGCTGATAATGTAGCTATCTATTGATGAAATAATTTTTCAAATCGATTTTTAAATTTATTCGTAACATACAAAAATACAAATCTTTCCGCATTATAATATTAGTATCGGCTAGCTTCTGCCCGCGACTTCATACGCGCATATTCCCGTTCCCGTAAGAATTCTGGAAAATGCCAAATTTCAGCTTTCTACGACCAGTAATTTCGGCTGTGCGCTGCGAGTCAGTCACTCAGTAATGGAAGAATTTTATATTGAATGTGTATTATTATTTATTCTGGCAATACGAATAACACCAGAGAGAGCCTCAAAGTTTGTATCATCAAATCTGTGCTTGAAAAGTTATTTGTTTGGAACTGGTTGTTGTTGTACCTATACGGTTGCAGTTTTTTCGCGGTTTGATACATGTCATTTATTTTTAAAAATTAACATATTTCCTCTCGCTTTCCTGCAATCTGTGGGAGTGATTTCGTGAAATGGGACTGAAGTGTGTAACGGAAAGCTGAGGAAATGCGCGCTAAATGATTTGACCAATGAGAGCGCACTATTCGATTTGACCAATGAGCGCGCGCAGTGGTCGAGTTGACTGTCAGTTGGTTCTTTTAATGTTAATATTTCTTTTTAACAAGGTGACATGTCAGATGTTACACATCCTATGCGACTACTGTAAGACTCGCTCGTTTCTTTTTTGGTGTAGGGCTTGCTTCACTATTTGCTCGCGATAAAGCTGAATTAATTAAAACAAACTCTAGCTCTTCTTTCTCACCCAAAACTTCACGAATAACTGCTAAAAACCAAGTATATTTTTCTTTTCATATAAAATACTAGTTTTTGCAACATTTTTCATTAATGCTCCGCTCCTATTGGTTGTAGCGTGGTGTTATATAGCCTATAACTTTCCTCGATAAATGGACTATCCAACACAAAAATAATTTTTCAATTCCAACCAGTAGTTCCTGAGATTAGCGCGTTCAAACAAACAAACTCTTCAGATTTATAATATTATAGTGTAAATAAATTCAAAAACTCAAAACTCCTGTATTTCCATACCTACATCCATGTGTATTTCCCCAAAGATACAAAAAACCTACTCAGGTAGCAATTTGTAAGTGAACCAGTACTAATCCCAAATGGGATATTAATTTGATAGCACTTGGAATAGATTTCATGGATATATATTATATTTAATCCTTTAGTTAAGTCAGTGTGAATGTATTAGTTTTAGTGATAGTTTGAAAGTTGTTGGTTTAATATAATATTTAGAGGAAATTGTATATGCGTTATTTTGAGGAATTTAATATTAGGTTGCTTCCTAAATATTACTGTTGTCACTATCCTGAAACCTATAATTACTAGCTTCTGTCTGCGCTCTTCTCTTCTCTTTCTTTCTTCTTCTTCTTTAGATATCGCAGCATAAGCTGAGATAGGGACCATTTTGGCCTCGCACAGATAATTATTTATACTGGTAAGTTATTAATTTTATTTTACTGGTTTGTTTGTCTTGTGCGAGTCCCATATAAACATTTTTCTTTCTTTCTTTCTGTACAAATATTTTCTCTTATGTGTTTGGTGTGCACATAAGTAAATATATAAATCCCTTCGCTTCCACCAAGATATATCAAAAACTGCACACAATCTTCCTACCCATCACATGCAAGACTCGTCTAAAACTTAGATCAAGCACGATTGCTTAAGCACGAGCATTAAATATAACATATGACAGCATTTAAGTCTTCCATAACTTGCTGCCATAACTTCACACTACGTAAGCATAGTCTTGGCAGAGCGTTGGTACGAGCTTAACCCGACATTTGCATGATGGTACAAAATGTTATTTATGCCTGTCTGAGCGAGGGTTAAATGGTTGGGATTCAGGTAATCTGTTGGTGACGTCGTTGTTAGAATTGAATTTAGTTCGAAAGCAATTTTTTGTATGTTTGTTACCTCATAACTCCGCCATTTATAAAGGAACTGATTTCAATTTTTTCATTCATGTGAAAGGATTTACCTTTCGATTGGTCCCATGGAAACTTCATCAAAATCGGTTCAGTAGTTTGGTTTTTGAATCAAAATAATCTGGAAAAAATATGTCATCCAAGTAAACGAAATTGCGTATTTTGCTTTTCTGTGACATGTGTAAAATATCGCGTCAAAAAAATCATCCGCATCGCTGTCTTTAGTTCTTAGCATACCTACATTTTTTTTTTATTTCTATGTACCGTGCGTGTTTCATGTAAGTGCTAAATAAATATTATTCTTTCTTTCTTTTTCTTTTCTGTCGACTGGAAGTATACCCAAAACACTGGCGGCATTGCCACGTTATATGGCAATGCTTAGTCTTTGACCACGTTAAAAGCCAGCCCTTGGGTCAAGCGAAGTGTCAACTAAGCGTCTTGAGAGATCTTTAAACAAGATATGCGCACTCGGACTCCACGACCCGAGAGTTTCAACCCCAAATGGCTCGAAATATAACTACCAACAAGTTTATTATATTTACGCCGCTTGAGGTTCTCTCAATATGGGATGACATGATCCTCTTTTGTAGATATGGATCTATATTTTCTGATAGCTACAATCGGGGACTCTTTAAGTCATGAGTGAACAGGTTACTTCTAAGCAAGCGTGCTCAATTCGTTGACCACATCATCACTTTCCATCAGGTGAGATTGTGGTCAATACGAGCCAATCAACAACAAAAAAAATATATGCATGTGACATTTCAAAATTCGAAGGCAAGGCCACTTTTGAATCACAAACAGTCCACCCGCCACGAACCGACAAACAGTCAATCTTTACAACATTAGCACCCCTTGTCACTAGCCCCATCTAACCGGATGACACCGTGTTAGAATCAAAGCGATATGGTCACGCTCTGTCACGTCGCCCACACACGTAGCGTGCCGACCGTGCCGACCGTGCCCAGAGTGCTAAGCGTGCCAAGTGTGGAACACTCACAGACGTGATGCAACAACTAGTTCGTGCTGAGATTGTCGGTTGACCGTGAGGAGGAAAGTAGTGGTGACTGTTCCCGCGGGTGTTGTAAAGGAGAGGTGAGAAAGATTCCTATGTTTTGCGCTCTGTTAAGAACAGATACCTAGGTACCACACATTGATTGCCAATATTTTCATAACCTTTTAATTACCTTGCAACGTTTCATAGTTTGTTCACGTTGAATCTTGCAAGCGGAATTAGAATCACGTCTTCTTCATCATATCAGCCGCAAGACGTCCACTGCTATACATAAACCTCCACCAAAGGGGGGGGGGGGGGCCATAATCACCACGCTTGGCAGGCTAGTTGGCGATCGCAGTGAAGCTGTTGTAATGCACAGAGAATGCTGCTGCCCATTATCTATTAAGTCCCGAAAGCCGAGCCCGGTAAGTCTGGTGGATGGTGCTATTCTTTTACGTCCGACAAAATACAGAACTCCGACAACATACGGGACTCCGACACCATACAGAACTCCGACACCATACAGGACTCCGACACCATACAGGACTCCGACACCATACAGAACTCCGACACCATACAGCAAGCAGCAAGTTGAACAAACGCATGTAATCCAGTGATAGTGTACTTACACCCTATTATATGGGACTTGAAATTTTACTAGTAGAATGGTGTGTGTACCTAGTTGCATCTTATAATGTCCAACTCCATCTGGCGCAGTTATTCGAAATCCCAAAAACTGGTGGTTGCTAACTTTGAAATTATCAAATGCGTAGCAGAATGAATAACTAACTGGCATTAGTCGTTATCATACCGTTGTGAACGATTTAAAAGGGATAGTAACCACTTTGCGTCTTCTATACCCTCCTACACCGGAACCATGATGGTTTTAAGTCTTGATGAGTATTTTGTTAATATTGCGAAATCCAATCCCACACACCATTGACACTGTTAGACCTTGTAGCTATGTACAGATTTTTCTTCACAATACACAAACTACAGGACAGTCTCTCTACATACATACAAACATTAATCAATCATCCTGTGGCCTTAATCCGGTAACAAAAAGTCAGACTCCCGACAATCCAAGATGGCGCCGCGACAATAAACAACACCGCTATAGTACAATAGTTTCTGAGGAACGTCGTCAACAATGGAACGAACGTGGCAACATGAGGTTAGAAATAGTAAAGTACTGCAGTCCTATTGTAAATGACCTCATCCGGGGAGGTCTTTTATCAGAACTTGTTTTCTACAATTAGTGGATCATTGTGCGGGGAGCATGGTGGCCGTCACTCCAACCAGCCCACTTCCTCCAAAAAAAGATTAGGCCTCCCAGTTTGTTCAGGATGTTTGTAATCACGTGGGTCTTGAGTTTGATAAATTCGAGAAGCACAGGATCACCGAAATAGTAGTCGTCTTTCGGCTGAAATTATAATTATGATAATCTGACAAGACTATTCAAAAAAATATTTCTGCTGAAAAGTTTTGTGTCGGACCTGTGATCACTGCGATCACATAGCAAACTAGAATAATAGCAGAAAAAAGAGACGAAATAACCTGCTTAACGACACAAAAGAATTCAGATAGTGTAAAGAAAACCGAATTCAATACCTGTCCCCAAACTGGGAACAGCTGATATAGTCAAACAATACACAAAAAATATACTGTACATAAAAACATGACCTGTTTCCACATATATCGGAAGCCTTCGCAAGTTGGCTCGGAACAATATTTACTTAAGTTAATGACTACGGTGTCTGCCTACCCCGCAAACAGGATGGGTACATGATAAATAAACGGAGTTATGATGGAGACCGAACAAGTATGTTTTTAGGGAACTATTGCTATGTTGAGTTAGAGGTTTGTAAAATTAAATAAATATTTATACTTTGACGAGAGTTGCAGGTCAATTTAAGAATCAATTTTGAACTCATAGGTTGGAAATGTTTAAGAGATATATAATTTTTTTTGGGAAGTCTTGCGTTTGACCACAAATGCCACCTGATGGTAATCGATGACGTGGTCGCCGATGCAGCACGCTTGCCTAGAAGTAACTTATTTACTCTTGACTTAAAGATCCTCAGGTTGAAGCAACAGGACACAAAAATTCCGTTAGGGAATTTCACTCCTTAGCTGTACGCACTATCGCAGGGCGAGCCTGCCAGGGTTCCAGAATTTGTTCGAAAGAGTCACTACGACCTTGGAATGCAAAGGGCTTTAGGAGGAACACGGATGGGTTTTAGTCAGTAGGAGTCTGATACGCCCTTCCACTCCACCCAGAGCCATGTGATGATTACCCATCATTAAAAAAAAGCTGTTCGTACAATGAAAGAATTCCCAAAACGTTTTTTGCGAGGTCCACGACGGTGTAGTACGATGATAAAACGGGCTAGGCAGAATTAATTAGCTATCAGAAAACACATACTCCAACAGGGATATTTAAATCCTTGGCTGTACGCACAGTGAAAGTGTTCCCAAAACGCCCAATCTCCCGGAACCCATCTTTATATCTTGTTATCTAATTGTAATTATTTTAATTTTTCAATCAATGTTTTAATCATTTTAATTAATTAATTATGTAATTATCTGTGCATACTATAGTGCATGCTGTGCTTCTCTGTAAGTGATGAGGCGCTTAGTCATGAGTTTGCAATGTACAAATTATAAAGCTATAGTGTACTTATTGTTGAGAAGCCTTATAATAAATAAATAAATAAAAATACAGAACCTCTTTTGTCTTTCCCTTACAAAAGAAACCTAGGCCAATATTCTCAGGCAAGTTTCAGCATAAAGAATGACAGCGTATTCACTTACACACGCTGTCAGGATCGATACACGCTGATGCATATGCAAGTAGCCTCTTTGTACTCCGCTAAGTGCCGTAGTTACGGTCAGTGACGTCAGACACTGTAGCTGTAGATATTTTATAGACTTTTTATTGCTGCCTACGGCAAAGCTTAAAAATGTTTTCAATACTTGGCAGTTTAGGGTAACGAAACTCTATAATTTAGGCCTTAGGCTTAAATGGTGCAAACCTATTCATATAATAATAATATTTTTTTTTTTATCAGGCAACTTAGGCCCATAGATAAAATACAAAAAAATAAACTAATACAAATTAATCTTGCTTAACTTATTAAGGCGTCGAGTTACGCTGCACGGTTTCGCGTAGTCTGCCACGAAAACGTCGGTAGACTACATCCTTCGACCAAAACTCTTCAACATCCCATCCCATTACTTTTCGCGGTCGTAAGAGGCGACTAAGGGACTCACTAGAGTATAGGCAGCAGCATTCTCTGTGCATTGCAACAGCTACACTGCGATCGCCAACCCGCCTGCCAAGCGTGGCGATTATAGCTCCCCCTGGGGGGAGGCCTATATCCAGCAGTGGACGTCTTTCGGCTGATATGATGATGATACCTACTTATACTTGAAAAGTATTAGAGCTAGATGAAAGTTTCATAAAATATGTATTAATGTGGTATCTAATCCAGCAGAAGACTGGTCAATCCGGCAATTTTTGGGTGAGGCCTATGTCCAGCATACATAAACTCACGTCCTTTTACCATGCGGTATATAGAAACAACAGAAACCCATCTGAAATACCTACCTTCATTTCTACTTCATTCACTTCTTTTATGAATTAAAATGTGTTTTAATCTTATAAATTACGGTAGGAAGACCTCCCTAGATAATCGGGCACTATTGCCCATAGGTACACTGGCTAATACGAGACAATGGTCCATTGTCTATACGCAATAGTTTGGCAAATAGCCCAGCTAATGTAAAGTGGTTGTCTGGTTATCGCCATCTATAAGCACCGGTAATACTAAGGTTCACCGATGTAATGCCAAACTCAGAGACAAAGAGAGGTGTTATGGGCCTGTAATTTTAACAATTTCCTTATCCATCCAATCGGAACACATACATATTGATCCGCGGTAAAGATAAAATGGTAAACCAACTTTGGTGTCCAGAAAGTGAAATTGTATCAGCATAATAAAACCGGTCAAGTGCGAGTCGAACTCGTGCGCCGAGGGTTCCGTAAATTTGTATCATTTTTATTGGCGGCAGGCGTCAACTATGTGTGTATGGGGACACCTTTTAATTTTCAGCTTTTACTATTTTTTGGAATTTTTCCCTTATTTGTGCTGTAAAACCTTGATTTTTGCCAAATTTCGTGATTCTAGATCAACAGGAACTACCATATAGGTTTTCGACTTAAAACCTATAGGGTACTTCCGGTTGACCCAGAATTGTCAATATTGGTTAAAAGCAAGGTTCTACAGCAGAAGTACAGGGAAAATTTCGAAAAATAAAGAAATTTTAAAAATTAAAGTAAATTTTGGTACTTACAAGTTTTCGCGAAAATCTAAATAAGTCCATATCTCTTTGTCGTGTTGACTCAGGACCTTGATTTTTATACAGACTATAGACCTCAGTATGTGGTATAAAACCAACATGCTAGGTCCACCCATTCCTGAGAAAATCGGTGGTGACAGACGGACAAGAGAATGATCTTATAAGGATTTCTTTTTTTTACCTTTTGAGGTAGGTACGGAACCCTAGTAACAACAAAAGTTTCAAATGATTGACCACATGCTATAGCCAGCGGTTTTCAATCAAATTTATCATCATCATTCTTCATTACTGACATCTTGTATGTCCTATTTCGGACTTTTAGAAATAAGATGTAACTATGTCAAAGCCCTTTACAATAATTAGGAAAAACGTTATCAGCTCTGAGTGCTGCAGGTAGTCGCATTACTTTTTAAGTTTTGTGGTAGCTCTTGTTCCCCTTCTCTCCTTACTGGTTGATCAAAATATCGGTTAGCAATTTATTTAGCCACGACTTACTCTCTACTTTTTATTTTCGATTCATCATCATCATCACCATCATCATCATCATCAAATCAGCGAAAAGACGTCCACTGTTGGACATAGGCCTCCCCCAAAGTGGAATGCCTGTGTTTAGAGGTTTGCCACTATCGCCACGCTTGGCAGGCGGGTTGGTGATCGCAGTGTCGCTGTTGCAATGCACAGAGAATGCCATTCTCTGGTGAGTCCCTTAGTCGCTTCTTACGACACCCACGGGAAGTGATGGGATGGTACTATTCTTTTACGTCCGATACCATACAGAACCGTCCGACACATACAGAAATCATAAAATTAAACAACAAATTAAATCGAACAGTCTTGAACAAGACACGCATTTTTAACCTTTATTAATAACGTCGTATAAAGATAATAATGTAAAGGGCAAGTCTATTATCAGAAACAAAACACCTTCACCGTTAAACTTCAATATGCCAATACTGAACAATCCTCCCACATGCTTGTACAAAACTCTGCAGATTTCGATACATGCCATGTTATAAGAACTTAGTTTATTACAAGCACATAATCCCGTGAAAGTTTCTACAATGGCGGCTGAAGAAGTGTCTGAAATTTAATAAAGCCAGTCGTGTACATACTTAGGGCTTTCGGGTGAAAGATGTAGGGGAAACTGGAAGAGGGAGCGTGGTTTGGCGTGGTAGTTGAGCGTAGTTGGATGCTGGTGGGAGGATTTGTCGGGTTGGGTTGGTTGGTTTATTATTGTTTAAGATATTTTTGTATGTATGGGCCTCAGTAGCCTGGTAATAAAATGATTATGATTATTGTAGTGGTCCTTTTGTTCAGTTCATCCAAACGTAGTCTGTAAATGATTGCTCTGTATGATAAAACCACCCATTGCACACTTGTTTTTAAACAATGATATGTTTGTCCTGTGCTTATTATGAGATGTATTTAATAAATAGATTCAACGAAATTAACGAAGCATCAGATCTTGTAGCATTGGTCTAATGCTTTTGTCTGATTGTTTTGCAACTTACGTTAGTTAGAACCTGGCAAACTCGACAGAACGCTGACTTTTTTAAAAGTGAATAGTGCTTATTGTACCTAAGTGATACATATATTATTTTTTATCGTGCTTGTTAGAGATCCTAAGTTTTCTACTACTTTTTCTGTTTTTACCTGTAAGAACCTCAAATTGACTCTATGTCTCATATACAATTGTTATCCATCTGTTATAGCTGTTGGTTCTCCTACGATTAAATAAATAAATCGACGGCATTGCAAGAAACTTGAACACTTTGAATGTCCGATTATTTAACTTTAGATTGAATCTCTAATAACACAGTGTCATTTAATTTGACCATCATCAAGTAAACACAAAGTTCATTATTTATAAATATCGCGTAATACTATATTAGAAGCACTTTATATTGCCCTAGATTGTCTTTAAAGTCAGTAGGTACACAATCACTTAATCTTGTTGCACTAATTAAATTAAGTTAAGTAATCTACTATTTACAAAAATAACAAAAAAGTCATGCTCCATAATTTTACACACCCTCTCACACTCATTCACGCACACCTCCAGCACACACAAAGAGAGGACTGGTTACACACCCATAATGTTACCTTTTTAATTATTTTAATCTTTCTAAATTTTCTTCTATGAAATTGTATAAGTAACGTACATTCGTTCATGGAATCAATACAATATCACAATAAAAAATCCTAATTTGCAACTCAGGGGGATCTGCGTTGAGGGCTGGAATACAGGTTATGTAGTCCTAGTCCGGCCCCAAATGCTAATTCTTTTATGTACTTTAAGTTTAGGTTAAGCACTTTACTTGTAAAAATTAATGCACATATTTATGTGAATAAACATTATTATTATTATCTAAATCACCCAGATTTATTCAATCCTGCAGGCCTGTTTCTAAGTTACACCATCCAGTTGACCCTCCACATCTGTGGAACATCCCAGTCTTTCGGCTGTATACTCAAAACGTAATCTCGTAAACTGAGGCTGCAAATTTACCAGCCCCTCTCTCACCCCCCCCTCTCGCGTATAAATAGCATCTTAGTAGTACAACTTCCTTCTGAGAACCTGAACATCTTTTAAATGAAGTTGACTTGATAAATGCTGGGATACTTTATTAAGGGTAACTGTTTTGAAGCATTAGAGTGAAGTTATTATGATATTATTCATTACTATAGAAGGGTCGAGGAGCTCGTGGCTAAATAATAACAGCCGCACGGGTCGATCTTCAAGGTTAAGCAGCGCTTGCCGAGGTCGGTCTTTTGATGGGTGACTATGACAAATGGAGGCTCCTTCGTGCAGAACTCACGTTAAGCCGTTTGTCTCATTTTTAGAGAGAAAGACAGTCGTAAGGAGTAGTCAGAAACCAGAAAATCTGATACCTGTTTTGCCAAGGGGCATTGTGGTACCCAGTTTCTGGGTTGTGAATATTCGGCAGACAGGCGGGCAAGGATAGATAGATAGATATAACATTAACATTTATTTGGTACAATTTATTTAGAGCTTACAATCTCTCAAGATATTTTGTAATCTGACGTAGTTCGCAATTATCCGGTGACATAATACATAAATAACCTTCAATTTATTTCATATATTTTCCCATAGCGGTAAAAACAAAATAAAATATTCAAGAGTTCAATACAAGCTCTATAATACTAACACACAGATTATGCCGTCTAGTTTATAATTCGCTGGAGCGAAGGCTTATAGTTTCAATCCGTAAACCGATCGCATAGTTTCCGTACTACACAGCTCAATCCGCTTAATAACTGCTTTAGTTCACTTCCTTATAGAATATCCTAGGAACATCCTATTGAATTTTGAGGCAAATCTATAACAAAAATCATGTTCATAACATTTACATACATAAACTCACATTATTTTCTATCGGGTTAGGTTAGATGTTACATGGTGGGATCCTTCAGTATTATTATCCTTTCGTTCATACTACTAATAGATATCCTGTAATTTATATGTGGACGCAGCATTCCCTGTGCAATGCAACAGCTACACTGCGATCGCGAACCCGCATGCCAAGCGTGGCGATTATGGCAAACCCCCCCTTTAGGCCTATGTCCAGCAGTGGACATCTTTCGGCTGATGATGACCTTTTTAACCGAGAAAAATAATTTAATGACAGCCTATTGGCAATTGACTTGCTACACATGAGATGGAAGGTAAAACAGAACTTGCTATGTCTGCCTCCCTATTATGACGTATCATGATTCTGTTGTGGAATGTTGTCTTGTATAGCTCCTGCTCCCCTCCAACACCGGTATCTAAGACGTCTTAAAGCACCCATGATTGACACGGCTGATATGATGATATGTGGAGGCCTCAGTATTAGGGCCTTAGTTTTTAAACGTACTCGATTGCGTTAACCAATTCACTCTTGACTTCAAAGATCCCCAGGCTGTAGCTATCAGGGAACTCCGGCAGGGAATTCCACTCCTTAACTTTCCGCACAATGAAAATATCCCCGAAACCTTTTAGGCGTATGGATTGGATGTCCACTATGTACTCGTGGCGCATCACTGTACGTCATGTAGTTGGATGATGGAGCTGACTGGGCGTAATTAAATGGCCCATGAGCTTCTTGGCTCGTTTCTCAACCGACTCAAACGATTCAATCTGATATCTGGAAATATAAATACATGTCTTTCTATCCTTTTGGAAAAAAACAGTTGCTTAAACCACTTCATTATTATAAAAAAAACCCCGCCACATTTATATATCTGTACGCGATAAACTTAAGAACTACCGAACGGGTTTTATTCAGTTTCCACTAATATACTAAAGGAGAAAGGTTTCAGCGCATGATTCATATTTTGAAAAATGTAACGATATAATCGTTGGAGATATCGGAAAAAAACATCCATAACATCTAATCTTAAATCCCATTCCTTAATTTTCTATATCCACAGCTTATATTCAAGTCGACCGACTAACCAATAAATGTTATTTCTTACCTAACTTCAGTAAACATAACTTTGGAGCTTTGCCTTAATGAGTCCTTGTATTTAAGTAAGGATTAGATTTTAAGTTACGTTGCGTGATCTAGGGATAACTTTACTAAGAATAGGTTTAAGTTATCTGAGATTATAACGGTGTGGTTAGTTATGTCTTTTTGGGATTTGGGTGGTTTGGAACCCGTGAACTAAGAGTCCGCTGTCCGTTCGTCTTTCCGTTCGGCCGACTTTCTGTCTGTCAGCGGGCTGTATCTCCTGAACCGTAATAGGTAGACAGTTGAAGTTTTCGCAGAATATAAAATAGGGCTCTTTTTTCGGTTTATGTACGGAACCTTTTGTATGAGAGTCCAACTCGCACTTGGCCGGTTTTTTTATTTCAATAATATTGCCTTTAATTGGCACAAAATAAGTACAAGTCTGAAAAAGCATTTCTAAAAAAAAAAATCTGTGTCCTTTCTAAGTGATTATTTTTTTCCTCAAACTTAATGAGCGACTTTCTTTAGCATCTGTTACCTTCTAAAAATAACATCTAAGGAAAAAGGGAAAATAAAATAAACTTTATTTTTCCGTACTGGTGGTTTGGTCATGAGACGATCACTTAAAATAGGGCTACATTTTACAAAGTTTATTTTACATGCATCCAAGACGTAACGCACTGGGTCAACTCAGGATGGATGAAATGACGACAGGTTAACATGCGACCCACGGAAGTCCATGATAAGACCTAACGAACTGTATGGATCAGAATGTTGGGCTGACAAAAAGACGGATGAGAGAAGATTGCATGTAGCGGAGATGAGAATGTTGAGATGGATGTGTGGAGTATCGAGAATGGATAAAGTGAGGAATGAGTACCTACATTAGACGTAGTTTAAAAGTGGCTCCACTGACGTAAAAGTTGGAAGGGAACCGCTTATCATGGTATAGTTATGTGAAGAGGAGGGATGAAATGCATGTAACTATAAGAGTTATGAATATAAATGTGGATGAATGGACAGAGAGAGGCCAAAGAAAAGATGGATGGATTGTGTTAGGAGAAAATGGAGTTAGTGATAGCGTCACAGGCTGACAGGACAGAATGGAAGCAAAATAAAACGTGTTGCGCCGACCCCAAGTAACATGGGATAAGGGCAGGTAGATAGTGATGTACAAAGTTTATTTTAAGGTAAGGAAATCATACTTTAATTTTATATAAAATAGTAGCCCTACTTTAATAACAGCCAATCTATTCTAAAAGTTTTGAAGTAGGTACCTCCGCAGCTGGTTTTAAGTGGAAAATTCAGGAGGCCACGATTTATAATGTATCGACTTGACAACTAACTTGAACTCGTGGCTAAAGAATAACAGCCTTACGGGTCGATCAAGGGTAACCATCTTAACATACCGAGTTTCCTCTGTGCCTCGGAAAGCACATTAAGCCGTTGGCCCCAGCTGTAATTTGTAGATTTTGGCATTCGTTACGGATTGTCAGAAGCTAGTATATCTGACACCAGTCTTGCCAAGGAGTACCGTGTTACCCAGATAATGGGTTATGGAGGTCTGGTAGGCAGCCGCTCCACGTAAAATACTGACATTCGGCTGAATCGGGTTTGACTGGAAGCCGACCCCAATTTAGTTGGGAAGAGGCCAGGCAGATGACTTGAAAACTAGACTCGGCGGAAGTTTTATTCCAAGTTTTTTTAATTTTTCTTCCATGTCTTTGACATAAAATCACACTTCCCCGAACAAGTTGGCAGAGGTAACAATAAAATGATTAAAACCGTTGTTACAAGCATTTTCTATATCATATAAACATGAAATAAGTACGTATTAGTAATATATGTTATACTAACAAAGAAAATAATATACATAATATTGGTTCCCAATTTTTAAGCCTCACCCAACATTTATATGTATATATAGTTCGGTAAAGACTAGGTAGACAGATTTTTATTACGTTACTAAAACCTATCAAACGAGGCTTTGAAATTCGTATATATAATAATAATAATATATAATATATCCTGGGACAACTCACACACGGTCATCCGATCCCAAACTAGGCAGAGCCTGTACTATGGCAACCAGACAACTGATAAACATACTTATATATTTCTAAATACATACATATTATACACAAATTACACCCAGACACAGAACAAATGATCATGCTCATCACACAAAGATTTGTCCTGGGTGGGAATCGAACCCACGACCTCCGGTTAAGCAGTCAGGGTCACTAACCACTCGACCAACAGGCCAGTCAAAGTCATATATCATGTTATTTGGTTTGTTTTTTCAAGAGGCCTACACGTGACAGCGGGACAAAGCTTCATTTGTATACAACTGGAGTACTTGTGCTATGTACTCTCATGCATTAGTGATGTACAGTTGCACACAGGTTTTTGTTGAAAGTATCGATAAATATGCTTTTTTTCCAGGAGGGTGTTTCTTTCATCGATCAACTGCACTTGACTTAATCGCTGATGATAACTGAAAAAGCTTTCGAGAGGAGTAAAGGTCAATAAATAACAAGCTACAACTGTCCATTTTGAACTTAATATACGATTCATGTTTGTTTAGATTTGATTGTAAGGCTTTCACCGTTCTATAGAATGTAGATATGATTTATTTACATAGATATTTACACCTGTTTTATAAATACTTAACTAACTATATATACTACAAATAAAAATAAAAACTACAAACTAAATTAACCCTAAAATATGGCGTCAAAAAATTCATCCGCATCGCTGTGGACTGGAAGTGTACCCAAAACACTGGCGGCATTGCCACGTTGCATGGCAATGCTTATTCTTTGACCAAGGTAAAATCCAGCCCTGTAGATATGATGGATCGTAATTTTACGTGGCTTATATTTTTTAGCGACAAGAGCTTAACCCGAATTCGGTTTTGGACTGGACGAGCTACAAATCATAGTGCATTTGACAGCCTGTCCACAAGTGACGACACTTGAATGTGTCAGGCGCCATTTTCGTTGTCAAGTGACTTTCGAGGCGTGTCAGCCTCAGTGACTTGATAGAAAGATTACATTTTAAATGTACACCAAGACTGTTATAGAATACTCCGACTTACAAACTTATGCACTAATTATCATTTAGTTTTGGCAGATCCAAAAGTCGGAGAAACGCTTACTCGAGCATTAAGTTACGAAAAATAAACAAAAATACTAATAACTAAATATCATGTCAATAAAAAATGCCTAACTTTTCTTAGCTGTCTTAGGAAAGGTAGGGTAAAAGCCGGATAGTTGCCACACTTTTTATAAAAATATATAATTATTATATATTTACTTTGGTTTATTATCTTCAAATTTGTGAAAGTAAAGAACATTATTTTTGATATTTCCAGAATATTGGCGATTTTCATCATCCCATATGGGGGTTAGTTGCCTAATTCATGTAAATTACGTTGAGGATAGGTGCCCCGCCGAGAAAAAAGATTTTTATCGCGCAAAAACTTTGATCACACCTTGCCTTCCCATGCAATCGCACAGACACATGCAACACGGTCTACTTAGTTTTCGTTGTAAAGTCTCTCGATTGATAAATAAAATAACATGTGATTCATCCGCGAAGCTAGAGTAATTAAAATCGAGGCAACTATACCCCTGGGGCAACTATCCTGGTTTTACCCTATACCTTTCAGCTGAGTGCCAGTGATCGACTGCCAACTGACCCTGAATGCCCAGTAACTTGGCACAACGATATCTTTTGGCAAGACTGGCGCCAAAGATTGACTGTCAGATTTTCAAACGACACCCGGTACTTTAGTGACATAATGAACAATCAAAAACCGGCAAAGTGCATATATAACTAAATATTTCAAGCGTCTACCTGTTGCCGTTATCAATCGTATGGGAGCCCCCTTAATTATTTAATTTTATTCTGTTTTTTAGTATTTGTTGTTATTGCGGAAACAGAAAACTGTGAAAATTTCAACTGTCTAACTATCACGGTTTATGAGATACAGCCTAGTGACAGACCGACGGACGGACAGACGGGCGGACAGCGGAGTCTTAGCAATAGAGTCCCGTTATACCCTTTGGGTACGGAATCCTAAAAACACTTCATGAAAGAACAACATAATCCCAAATGAATTCACAAATCATAAATTCCGGATTATATTTTATCGATAGATATAATCCACGCACTACGTCAGCTTATGACGATACGCCGGAATTAAGTGCCGCCTATTATTTAACACAGAATGTTCCGGTAATTGGTTATCACCAATTAACAGGCACTGATAATTACACGTGTGTTGGATTTAGCTATTTTGAGAATTAGGTATTGACTTCGCAGTTTAATTGGCGGCTGATTTCTGTGTTTAGGCTTAAATTAACGCTGTCTTGTGTCTTTGTTCATATTGATGTGTGATTTTGGGTTAAATATTTTAGTGTAAAATTGTATGCTTTGTTTTATTTCAATCTGCTTCCAGTCTAGCCGGATGCATATGAGGACTAGTATTTTACATGTAGCGACTGCCTATCTGAACAACCCAGTATCTGGGTAACAAAATACCTGCAAAGATCTTCAAATGACAACTGGAACCAACAGCTTAACGTACTTTCCGAGGCACGGAGGAATCTTAGTAATATGTAATGGTTTTAATTAAAGAAGTAAATATGGCAGAAGGATTTCAAAATTACGTCTTAATTAAATATTGGAAAATGTGGTCGTTAACTAATACCTCAGGTAACGTCAAATGGGAACTAAAAATAAAAGTTTAAAATTAAAAACATATCAACATTTTTGCTAGAAACATAATTTTTAGTTCTCTTTTCATCCGGTCTCAGGTCGTTTACAGCGACTACTTACTACACAAAAACTTCAGCGACTCTGCGGCTAAAAGCCTACTTCTCAGCTGAAACATTACGAGGCTCTTTCAGCAATGCAAATACGAGAGGTTGCATTATAGGCCGGCCATTTTGTGCCCATCAAAACCAAAACCAAACCCTCAAAACTTTACTTTATTTGAGTCAACTATGGAAGATATCCTTGCGAAACTTGCAGCAGGTAACAAATCCGCGATTATTTGCGGAGATTTTAATATTAATATTTTAGAAAATAATTTAAATAGCAGCAGATTTTTAAGCCTTTTTAAATCATTTAATTTGTCTAATGTTTTTACTGAACCTACTAGGGTAACACCAACTTCTTCAACCTGTATCGATAATGTATTCTGCGATTGTGATTATTTAGATAAAGCCATAGTTAATTACCTTCCGTCGGATCATAGCGGACAATTGGTAACATTTAAGTTTAAAGCAGCCTTGCAAAAAATTCAAATACAATATAGGCCAATTACAACAGGCAAACTAGCTAGATTCAATGTTACCTTACAAAATAAGTTGAATGTTCTAGGCCATAATATTGAGGACGCAAATAAGTTTTATGATAATTTCTTTTCAGTAGTACTAAAGGAATTCAATACAACTTTTGAAAAGAAGTCTAAAAATACTTCCCCTAAGTTTATATTTAGTGACTGGGCGACTAAAGGTATTAGGATAAGTAGGGAAAGACTATATGAGTTATATGGCCTTAAGCCTTTCATTAACACAGAAACCTTTAGTATGTATGTAAACAAATATTCTAAAGTTTTCAGAAATACTTGCAAAGTAGCTAAAGCCCTGTACATTAGCAATAAGATCAAATCGGCAGATAATAAAATTAAGACAGTTTGGAAAGTTATCAATAATGAAACTAGTAGGAATAAAGTACGAAACACTGATTTTTTACTGGAGACTGCACATGGTGCCATAAGCTCTAATTTAGAAGTAGCTCAAGAATTTGTAAATTTTTTCACCGAAATACCATCAAGAACTACTGAAGCTTTAAATTCTTCACCCGAGGTATCATTTAATTTATTAAGAGCAAACGTTCCAGGTTGTACGGTTGAATTCCAATTCAAACATATCAACCCTATGACGGTTATAAAAGCTTTCCGGCAAATCAAAATCAAATTGACCGAAGACTTATGGGGAATGTCTGTCAAAGTGTGCACGTCCATAATTGAGACCATAGCACCATACTTGGCTTTAATATTCAATTTATGTGTAGACCAAGGAGTCTTTCCGGATATAATGAAATATAGTAAGGTTATACCACTTTTTAAATCCGGTGACAGTAAAGATGCCAATAATTATAGACCTGTATCCGTATTGCCGGTTTTCAGCAAGGTATTTGAAAAAGTGATGCTCAATCAAATGCTCATTCATTTTAACATCAATAAAATCTTACACGATCAACAGTATGGGTTTACCAAAGGTCGTTGTACGACTGACGCTGGTGTCACAATGTTAAAACACATATATACAGCGTGGGAAGAGGCGCAAGATGCCATAGGAATCTTTTGTGACCTCTCCAAGGCATTTGATTGCGTAAATCACGAAACCTTGCTCCTAAAACTAAAACATTACGGACTAGGTAATCTTGCTCTCAGTTTAGTGAAGTCGTACTTAAATGACAGACAGCAGCAAGTTCAAATAAACGGTGTTAATTCAAGGGGTTTAAAAGTCAAAATGGGGGTACCACAAGGCTCAATATTGGGTCCTTTCCTCTTTTTAGTGTATATTAATGATTTACTCCATCTTTTAAAAAACCAACCAAAGATGGTGTTATTTGCTGACGATACGTCCTTAATTTTTAAGATAGATAGACGTTCTACAAGTCTTGACGACGTAAATAATGCGCTACAGCAGGTCCAAAATTGGTTCACTGCGAATAATTTAGTATTAAATGGGAAAAAAACTAAGTGCATCAGATTTGCTTTACCGAATGTCAAAAGTAATACTTGCGACATAGTATTGGACAAAGAGAAACTTGAATTCGTCGAAGACACGGTTTTCCTAGGGATCACGCTTGACTCAAAGCTACAATGGGGTCCTCATTTAACATCTCTTGCAGGACGGCTAAGTTCAGCAGCATATGCTGTCAGAAAAATCCGTCAATTTACTGATATAGATACCGCGAGGCTGGTTTATTTTAGTTACTTTCATAGTATAATGTCTTACGGTATCTTATTATGGGGACGAGCTGCAGACATCGAGTCTATATTTATTCTGCAGAAAAGAGCCATCAGAGCCATATACCATCTTGGTCGGCGCGATTCCCTAAGGGAACTGTTTAAGGATATTAACATCATGACGGTACCTTGTCAATACATATACGAAAACATTATGTATGTTCGGAAAAATATTCATCTTTTTAATAAGATTAGTGATAGGCATAATTTTAATACTAGAAATAGGAATAAATTAGATCAACCCCGATTCAGATTGGCTAAAGTACACACTTCTTTTATGGGATATTGTATTAAGTTTTATAATAAAATACCACGTGAGATTCTCGAACTGAATGAGAAAAAATTTAAAACATGCATAAAACGCACTCTATGTAGACAGGCATATTATAAACTGGAAGATTATATCCTTGATAAAAATGCTTGGCTAAATGCCGGTCCTGCTCCACAGCCTCAGCCGCTTGGTTCCACTAGTTAGGTTTTATATTTGGAAGAGATGCTCACCCTCTTTTATGTCTAATAATAATACTATTCCGCATAATCTTATATTATGTTTGGAATAAACTTTTCTTTTTCTGTATTTTCAGATTGATATTCATAGTTTTATATAATTTAGAAGCAATTTTTATTTCAAGTTCTGTAAATGTGAGAACCCTGGACCATTATGTTAATAGATAGTTTCCTTGTTTGACATGAAATAGCAGGGGCAGTTGAGGGTGTGTCATGCTCACTCCAATGTCTCGCTGATGGTGGCGCGTGTATCGGATCATTCAGTTCCCTTCAAAATGGTTGAGCTGAATGGTGCTGATGCACGCGTCATGTTCGTGAACGGGCGCCGTCAGTGGAGACTGGTCATCCCTTGGTTGCCACTGCCTCATTTTAATATTTCATACTATAAATTGTTTTTTTTCTTTCTTTACATTGTTCTCATATATAGAAGCAACAAGGTTTATGTAACCAGGATTTTTGTAAACATAAAATGATTTAAAAGAGTGTCCGTGGAGTTTCTTGCACGTTCTTCTCCATAGAGATCTACGCTTGCGAACGTGCAAATAGCTTCATGTTTTTGACGGACTGACTTTGACAATTCAAAAGTACCTGATAATGGTTTATTTGAAATAAATGCTTTGACTTTTTTGACTTTTGATCAAGATAAATGAATGCTAACCTTAGGTTTTATGCTCGCCTGGTACTTGAGCTTGGAGTTTTTAAAGTTCTTCATATTAAGAAGGAAGAGGTTTCTAGGAAGTGGTTTTTAATACATAATGACTTTGATTCCTGAAGGGTTTGGCAATAGAATACTAAAGTATTTTATAAAGGAATTATTAACCTTAGACTGTTTGTTGTCCTAGTACTTTAAGAGCAAGATTTTTTTAACTTATGTAAGAAAGGACGAGTTTTTTTAAAGGAAGTGTTATTTATTAATATCATAACGACTGTGTTCCTTGAAGAGTACGGCAGGTAGATTTATACTATAAATAAGTAACCAAACTTAATTCCCGGTACCATTTTTTTTAAGGATGGGAAATCATCAAATGACTTCTTCCGCTCTGGGTGGAGCGGAAGAGCGTGTCAGACTCTTACTGACTAAAACCCATCCGTGTTTCTTCTAAAGCCCTTTGTGTTCCAGGGCTCCGGGGCCTCTTTACCCTGAAAAGACATAATCGAGTAATATGTCTAATAGTCATAATTTAAACGCAAGTCAAATGTTGCGATTGGCGGTTAAAATCATTCTAACAACCACGCGTTTGACAATATGTCGCGTTAATTGTGCGCTCATCTTATTTCCAGAAACTGTACTTTCTGGATTTGAATACTTTCAATACTGAGCGATGGGTTAAAATATCTATAGTGCGTGTTTCTTTTGACATTGATTAAGATCTTACATAGGTAGTTGAACTTAGTGCTAATTCGTAAAACTTATTGACACAAATAACGATTTTGTTCCCTGAGGGGTTAAGTTAGATCTTCTAGTAGATATTACTACTATTAAGAGTAGGTATTACCATTTTAAGTGCCCCCGTAGCCTCGGTGCAAGTGTGCGAGGGAACACGAGGTGTTTTTAGTCAGCAGGAGCCTGCAGGGCCCTCCGTCCGCCCCAGGGCGGAGGGCATCCATGAAGGATTTCCACCCCGTTAACAAAAAAAAAAGGTTTTCTGGTATAAGGATACTTAGTAGCAATGAGTCTGGCAGGTTCCTGATGTTGTACTCTTTGATGGTTAGTACCTGTAACAATGAAACATAAATAATTAGTTTATTGACACCATAGGCTAACTATAAGGTGAGAACGAGAACTTTTTTATTTACTATATTTTTTTTTGTTTGTTAAGTTGATGATACCAAAATATCGACAATTTTGACACAAATATATAAATGGTCAGATTACATATGTAGAAAGGCGAGCATGACCCAGAATTGGGCTCTGTAACAGTATACTTCAGAGCGATACAGAGATATGAAAATTAAGACAGTATTCCAAGATGAAACAACGATTATTGTTCGCAAGGACCAATCGTTGTTTTATTAAACAATAATTTTACGGACGCTAATCTGACAAAATTGTAGTAGCCCAATCCCTTAAACCCATTTTAATGGATTTACTAATTCTATCTTTTTACGCTATATTTCAAACTCTCTTTACAGCAAACACATATAAACAAACCACTCCAGAAAATAAACACAAAACCAAAATAAAAATCCCCCGCAATCTTCTAACAACCTCTAATACTGTCCACTTAGCATTTTTGTAAAAAACCTCATCTACATCGCGATAGCCAAAGGGTTGATAAAAGAAAGAAAGGGGATGACAATCAAAAATGTTATTCCGCGAGTAAGTACCAGCCGGGGGCTGGCGGGTGCTGCGGAGATAGCGGTGACATACGGGCGGGGAGGATGGATAGCGGGATGGTTTGAGGAACTATTGCTAGTAAGAGAAGATATTATGTTCGTGTGAAAATGCCAAAACATAACGCATTCAAAGTGATTTGGAAAAAAAACTTCTCATGAAAACTAATATAAGAATCTTTTCGAAATGTTTGTGGGCAAATCTGGCTATAGGTAAGGTATTCATAATACCGATTCGAAGATGATATAAAGCTAATCAAAACGACAATTGCAGTCCACAGAATAGGTCCCTACTATATACCAGTCGTTTGTGTTGCGGGTTCCGACACAACATCTCGACACGTTCCTAAAGGAAGAGTTTTGGCCGAAGGGTGAAGTCTACCAACGTTTTCGCGGCAGGCTAAGCGACACCGAGCAGCGGAACTCGACGCTATCACTTCGTGTGACTTAGTTTATAAGTTAAGCAAGATTAATATGTATTAGTTTATTTTTTCTTATGTTTAATTTGTGTATTTTATCTATGGGCCTTAGATGCCTGATAATAAAGAATTATTACTATTATATTATGAAAGCAGTATTGGCGATTGGTATGAATCCAGTTAAGCTCTTTGATTCTCTCGTATGGTCATGACTATGCAACTATGCCCAACTTGTGTATCAACTTTTGTGTTAATGATTTCACTTGCAGTTTTAGTTCTGATTATTTCATTAAAGATGAAAAATGAAGCTTAAATTAATAAATACTCAATGAAAAAACATGTAAAAATATGTTTGTAATCTTTCAGTCATCAATTTTCCACAGCCGTATGTCTCAAAGATAAGGCGCGCTTAAGTCCCGGCGGATCTCAAGTCTTCTGTGTATTTTTCACAGCATAATTTATACCATGTTGCACGGTTTAACCCTTTTTGCACTATTCTGTGAGTATTGCAGCATTTTGTCCGGATACGTAGTTTTATTTGAGGGCCTTCCTTATCGTTTTATTGTGGGGAAAAAGATGCATTTTCCTTGAAATGTGTGTGAAGGGAAAATTTGGGGTATTCGATATGGTTTGTTTATGTCAGCTATTTTCTGGTGACGAAGTTGGAGATCGGGATTCTGGAAGAGCTATTGTATGTGGCTAGGATAGCAACGGAATTTAGTTTTGTTTACACGTTGCTGAATTAAGCAAGGAAAAAAAAAAAACAAAAAAAATATTGATTTAAACGGTTTATCGATGTAATGAGAACTAAGTAAAAATTGTTGTAACAACTTAAAACAAATATATGTCTCTCTCAAAAACGCCGTTTACGCTTCACGGCCTTTGACACCAGAGGCCACATCAGACTCTTCTTTCTTATTATTTATCAATATTGAAGTTTTATAATTTCAGTTAATGGGTTGTGGAGGTCTGGTAGGCAGCCGCTCCACGTAAAATACTGCTATTCACCTGAATCCGGTTTTACTGGAAGCCGAACACAATATATTTGGAAAAAGGCTAGGCAGATAATGATATTATTTAGAAAATAAAAACTTTAATGAATATTCCCGGTTGCTTGCATTTCACCTTGTCTTATGATATTTTAAAAATATTTTTTATGTCTAAATGCAGGCGAAGGTCATCCCAGGATGTTGCCTTCTCCTCTTACTCGATGTTTCATAAAAGTGGTCACCATTTAAAAGGCTTACACTTTAGGCTCCGCGCAAACGGGCCACCGACCACAGTCACCGGTAGCTGGCAAGCTGTTTACATGATTTTAACGTATTTTGTTTGATATCGCCGCACACGTGTAGCGAGTGGCGTCCACTCGTGACTCAGTGTCCGTGACATGTCACCAGTGGCGGCCAGTCGCTACTTAATAACGCCGACACTCGCCACTTTTGTGCCGCCACTGCACCCCCCTCTCACCCTCCTACTCTTCAGTTATCCGCAGGGGCCGGACACTACCAAACAAAACCAAATTTTGATATAAAATTGTAGAAAGCCTTCCGTCCCGGAATCTATCGTGAGACTGTACAGCAGGAGAGTGTTACAAATTGTAGCGGCCACCGACCAATCGTGGCAGACACAGACGCGGTTGCTGTGGTCGGTGGCTCGTTTGTACGGAGCCTTAATACCATTTTTTTCTAACCTACTTGTTGTAACCTTTCACAGACAAAAGGCCAGAACAAAGAGTGGTGAGATGACCTACAAATTAATATTTCTTTCTAGACTGAAATCTTGGTCGTAGGATGGTTTTAATAAATTCTAGACTAATTCTCCTGTTAGCGACAGTCGACCGTTAATTCCGAAGTCCAATCACATAAATTTAGCAGCCTCAAAAATATTTAGGACTTGAAAATGAGCAAAAAGTTGTCTATGACTTGTTCGCTCTAATTAGGGATTCCAGAACAATTAAATTTTATGTTTTTTTCTACAAAAAGTTAGTAGGTTCTTTAGAATAATAATGATCTCTTATTAAACGTCCTCCGCTGAACAAAAGCTTTAAAATAGTCGCAATGTTGATGGATAATCACCGATTTTGGTTCATGGATTGCCGATCGCAGTAACTTAGGTAACATTGGATTATTTTTCTCACAAACCGTTCTCTTGTTTTATTAGTAGACAAAGGGGTAAAAAGATGGCTAAGTTGGTCTTATTATCCGACTTTGAAAAGGAAACATGATGAATTTAACTGGTTATGGTATTTTTTATTTTTATTAATACACAATTTTTATGAAACAAACATCCCGATTTGTTTACTTGTGTCAGTCATATAGGCAAGCTTTATTGGTTTCTTCAAACGTTTAATGGGCTCAAGACCACAATTTCTTAATTAAGCATTTTGTTGAGTATTCCTCTAACTCAACTTTAGTCCGAAAACTGTTAAATTTGCCACAAAACTAGGGTTTGTCTCGATTTAACTCAATATACTGAATTCTGAAAACCGCCCAAAATGATGAATTATTCGGGATTGACCATGTGGTAGAGTTCTGTATAGTGTCGGACGTAAAGAATAGTACAATACCATCACTTCCCGTGGGTGTCGTAAGAGGCGACTAAGGACCAGTGAATGGGCACCAGCATTCTCTGTGCATTGCAACAGCTGCACTGCAATCGCCAACACGACCCTTAGGGTGTCCAGCAGTGGACGTTTTTCGGCTGATATAATGATATGGCAATGAGGTTGCGCATGTCAATTCTATGCATTTTGAACTTTTCGCTGAAATAATGTATTTTTTATGTTTGAAATTGTGTTTAGTCACAAAACAAAACACCATCAATCACCACCAACTACAAGAAACAGAACACTATCTCATAAACTGCATACAACCATACCTACCCTGTCACCTTTGTACAACAATTTAAGGGCTGTTTACACTTTACAAGTAATCGTGCACCATCCCCCCTCCCTGGAGTGGGGGGGGAGTCATAAATCGCTAGGCTCAGGACTGATTTGCGCGTTACCGTTGATATATTAGTGGGTGGTGCGAGTTTGTAAGCGGAGCGGAGTAAGGATGATGGGTTGATGATGAAATAGGGGTGAGTTTAGAAATATAGGGTAGTTTGAGCATAAGGGTTGAGTTAAGCACACTTTGCGGTATACAGGTTTTTTACACTTTTTTCTTCAAACCACGCTGAGGTCCGTAAAGTATTATCTGCGAGAGTGGCTCATTTTGTGTCTGCCAGCTGTGGGTGGTAACAGGTGCTGATGTCTTGTGTCCAGTGAGTAGTAGACCCGTTAAGGGTGGCAACTAAAAAGTGATGTTGAATTGTGGACTATAAGAGAGGAAATTCCTTAAAAAACGTTCTTTCACATTGATTGGTAAGAATAATCAATGAAGCTTTGCCGATGCAATGAACTAATAGTTGAATAAGTTTGTAAGAAATAAAAAGACACCAAAGACGGGAAAATATGTAATTCTATCAGCGGTAACGATTGTCACTAAGTACTACTTTACTATACCAACTTTACTCCTAAATACCTACAATATTTGAATTCTGAATTCAAGGTAATAATCAATTTTTGGAACAACAAACTGACAGTCAGACTTTAGGGGTTGCAATGAAATATGTCATCATATATGTATAATGTTCCCTACATTGGTAGCAATATATTTAAATAACCTCAAATTATAAATTCAGGTTTGAAACTGTGAAGGTTCAATCGTACCAGTTTCAACTTTATACCAACCACCCCATCGCCCCAGAGGCTCAGTTAATTGAAGAATTATTGCTACCTACTCACATTTCCAGCAAATTCTATTACAAACATAAAACGATTAAATTTGAACCCTACCACATTAGCAATAAGAGCTTAATTGATGGCAATGTTAATGGTAACATAGTTATTTGGTACCTTTAATATAGTGAAGTGAAAGCTTATAGAAATACACACGGTTTGAGGAAATTGTGTTATAAATGTATAGTGGAACGGTTTGTAAGGCGGTAGGATAAGGTACCAGGATAGTAGAAAATGAAAGGGGAGGTTGTTAATGGTAATAGCGAATACGGTAATACGTTACCTATTTAATTTTATAGTAAAGTAGAACTTTGGATGTTGTTAAGGCCGAAAATTGGATGTATCGTCTTAGCAAGGGGTATCGTATTACGCCTAGATATGAAGACTGGATCTATCTCTTAATTACTGGACTGTGGAGATCAGAATATTTATTTATTTATTAATGGCACATCAACAACACAAACACAAACATATTAAATTGTATGAGGTCTTATTCCAGTGTTTATGTCAATTACAGACGTGCACAACATTTACAATAACAATTATAATATTTAACAAAATAATAACCAAGATTATAATAAAAAATAAAATTTATAAATCAATAAAAAAATAAAAAATCGTGTTTTTAAAATAATTTAAGCAGTTGTGAAATAAGGAAAAAGAAAAGTTGCATTAAAAAAAAAACAATACCAACTTCTAGAAAAAATATAGAGTCGTGGTTAAAATCTATGATGGACAGGGACAGAAGTAATTGCATGCTTCCTCGCAATTAACGACATACCTAGTGATTTGGCGCCATATAATATAAACGTCGTTTTGGGTTATAAAGATGGGACTTCAAAAGCTTACTCCTTCTCTAATTTTCACCGATTTCATTTGTTTTATCAAAAAAATGTGAAATTTTAGTAACCTCTTTCAAATAAATTAATATTCATTCATTTAGATTGTTGATAGTAGTCAAAACCCTTTGAGGTAATATAGTATATTATACTTCTTAAAAACACACTCGCACAAAACACATCTATACAATAACTAAATTGAAAAACTAAAGTTTTTGCATAACAATGAAAATCTCATAATTTTGTAACTTTTTCGCGAGCTTGCACACTTGCAGTAAAACTTAGAAGTGTCACTTGAAACTGGTTTCCACCGGTTACAACTTGCATTAGGGTTGCCAACTCAAAAACTTCCCAAATATTTGGGAACTTTTGTTGTAGCAAAACATTTTTTTCGTGAACATAATTATACTTTTTGCAACTTTTCGTGAAGTTTTGCAAAGTTGTGGAACGGGTTGGAAAAGTTGAAAAAGTAATAATGCTTTGATGATTAAAGTTGTGTTATATTCATGAGTTTTTCGTCTTTTTAATGAAACTGTCTGTTTGTATTTTGTGAATCAGAATTGAGTGTCTTATCGTTTTGTAAAGGTTGAAGGCCACGTTTGTTTTGGGTTGGGTTTATGATTGCTTAGCCTACGAGTATTATGCAAATCTAATTATTTTGATGATGAGTCAACCAAATTGAGTTAATTGTATAAATGCGTTACAAATGGCTTTTATCTCAGTAAATGAGTGAAATTCCTTGCTGGAGTCTGTGTTTCCTGATAGCTAAAACCTGAGAGTCTTTAACGGCCGGTTTCAATAACGTTCAACTTAGCTACCAACAGCAGCTGAAACGTCATGTTTTGAAGGCAAATTTGACGTTTGAGCTACTGTTGTCAGCTAATTTGATAGTTGGTTAAAGGTAGATACGTTATTGAGACCGGCCTTAAGTCGAAAGTGAATTGCTTACTTCTAGGCAAGCGTGCTCCATCGTCGACCACATCATCGCTTTCCGTCGGGTGACATTTTGGTCTTATTCTTACTTACATTAGTAATGCGAAAATGAGTTTTTGTTTGTAACGCTATCACACCTAAATCACTGAACCGATTTTGATTAATTATTTTGGAAAAATATAGTAACATTTTTTTTACATTTTGAAGATATTGTTTTTATTTGCCAGCCCTACAAAAATCTTTCTATTGCACAGCGCAGGTTGCGTCTCTGACAAAGTTTGTCGCTTACCAATCTTATTTTATACTTTGTTCTAAGAGTTTAGGTGAGGACCACACACTACTGTGAGAGGGAACGATGATTTTATTGCTATTTCACGAATAAAATAAGGAATTATTAATGTTTTAATACTGCTGTAGTTATATATCTGCCTAGCCTTTTTCCCAACTATATTGGGGTCGGCTGCCAGTCAAACCAGATTGAGCTAAATACCAGTATTGTATGTGGAGCGGCTGCCCATTCACTGGGTAACACGGTACTCCTTGGCAAGACTGGTGTCAGATTTACTGGCTTCTGACAATCCGTAACGACAGCCAAAGATCTTCAAATGACAGCCAGGACCAACGGCTTAACGTGCTTTCCGAAGCACAGAGAAAACTCGATACATTAAGATGGTCACCCATCCACATACCAACCTTGGCAAGCATTGCTTAACCTTGATCGACCCGTACGGCTGATATTCTTTAACCTATCTAAAGCTAAGACTGCTGTAGTTAAGTATGAAAATTCCACAACATTAAATTTACACCATTACTTGAAGTTTCCTTCAAATTCCAAAAGAATCTTCTTCCAGCCCACTCGACTCATTCCCCATCACAACGGAAAAAAACGTTCTTACAGTGATATTCGCAGAGGAGCGGAGAAGTAAGATTGTTCTGTCCTTATCAAGTAGGAGACAGAACAGAGCAAGTTCAATAGACACCAAGATACGTTTACAACTGGGCCCAGTTGCTAAGCACCACGGATTTAAATGAATAGTTTTTAAGTAAATACAATGTATTATTAATATTACAGTGTTTGCAATGTTAACGATACTTAGCAAGAATTTATAAATATAAATATTTATTTGTGTCTAAATTGTTAACTAAACCATACACCCAAAACTGTTAGTTTAACGTAATAAAACATTCATCAAAAATATAGTTTTAAATATTTTTTTATTTATTATTCAAACATAACACTGTATTTGATTTTTAAAAGTACTAGTTTTTTTAGCGGCTTCGCCTGCATGAAAGTCAAAAAATATCCCAAGGGAACATACTTTTGAGATAAAAAGTCATAAATAGTCCCATATAATAGTCCCATTTACTATATCCTATTCCAGGACATGACCTGTCCTTGTACCAGTAATTCTAAATCAGTTCAGCTATTAAGACATGCAGAAGCAAGAAAACAGATAAGCAGACTTACGGGCAGAGTTATTTTCGCATTTATAATATTATCATGGATAAAGTATACTATGTCCGAATCTAGCAAGCCTGTCTTCAAAGTTTCATCTAAGCCCGTTCAGCCGTTAAATCATCCAGACATACAGACATTCACATTTATAATAGAAGTAGTACAGTAGAATTATTATGCCTGATACATAAAGCAGTCAAATATTAAACGACGCGCAGTGAATAATAATAGCCTTTTTATTAGTCGTCTGCTACGCGGCGTAGCGGGGATGTGTGCTACGCCGTAGCGGCGTAGAGGTGATGTTTGCTACGGCGTAGCGTAGTATTCTTTTGGTTTATTATAATTTGTTGAATGAGATTGCGTTACATCAGAAAACTGCGCAGTTAACACGGGTTTTTACTTAATTCTACAAGTAAGTAAGTGCATAATAGATATAGAGTACCGTTAGTACCAGTAATGTTGAATAACCACCGTCAATCGTTTCATTAATGATAGTATCTTTGGCAGCCGTTGTGGGTAGTCGGAAGTCCGTAAATCAGATAAAATTATTACCTAGCGATATCTTTTTCCCAATAACTGTGTGGTAACGGTTAGAGAACTGTCTCTCCATATAAAAAATCCAGCCAAGTGCGAGTCGGACTCTGACACGAAGGGTTCCGTATCATAAACCGTTACGGTTCTTGATATACAGCCAACTGCCAGACAGACGGACAGCTGAGGCTTAGTAATAGGGTTCCGTTGGTTCGGGTACGGAACCCTGAAATCTGGTCTTAGACTGGAAGCTGACCTCAAAATAGTTGGGAAATGGCTAGTTTGATTTATTGACTTACTTTGACTAGCCATATTATTCACCATGAAAAAACTAAAAGCCAGCTAGGGACTGACATTAGCTTCTCTGTTTTCATAGTAACACGGTACACAGAACACATTATCGTATTGTCTATGGCATGGCTATAATATTCATTATTGTGCTTTTGCTTCATTTACAGATACCATTTATATATTCATGCCATTGTCACTTTTTATGGAGCCTTTTTTTTTTTTTTTAAGGATGGGAAATCATCAAATGACTTGACTTCTTCCGCTCTGGGTTGAGCAGAAGGGCGTGTCAGACTTTTACTGACTAAAACCCATCCGTGTTCCTTCTAAAGCCCTTTGCGTTCCAGGGCCGCGGTGACTCTTTCGAACAAATTCCGCAATTTTATGGAGACTTACAATCCATACAATGCTTTATTTTCAAAAATATCAAAACAAACGCCCTATCAGCCTCAAACTACCACAAGATAAGGAGAATCATGGCGCGGCTCACCACATCATAAATCAGCGCTATTTTGTTACTAAATCTATCATATCAACTAATACGATTAGACTGAATGGCTAGACAATAAACATACAGTAAGTCCAGTTGCAAAAACTGTATAAAAAGTTTAGAACTCATTATTTAATATTTTTGCGGCATGCGGTTAAGCCATATAAAAATACATAAGGAAAACCGAAAACTAAAAAAAAAATTGGTTTGTATTTTTTTTTTCAATTTATGTTTTTTTCACGTATTTTTAATACGGTGTGCAATAAAGTATATAATTATCAAAAAATCATATTTACGCTAAGCCCTGTATCGGCTGTTATAGATTTATTCCAAATCGTCAAGAGCTGTCAATTTTCTAAGTGAAGTCATGGAGTGCCACCGCTCCATGACTTCACTTCATGGTGGGTTTGTATGTAAAGTATTGATAATGCCAATGATCTCTATTACTGGTTGCGCGAGCTTCTCTTACTATGTGACAAAACCTATCGATGAACATACCACCTATGAATCTCATCATCAGCTGCCTATCCTTTTCCCAAGTCAAACCGGATTCAGCTGAATAATAGTATTTTACGGAGAGTGACTGCATACCAGACCTCCACAACCCATTAACTGGGTAACACGGTAGTTCTTGGCAAGACTGGAGTCAGATTTTCTGGCTTCTAACAATCCAAAACGACTACCAAAGATCTACAAATGACAGCCGGGACCAACGGCTTCACATTGCTTTACCTTGAAGATCGACCAGTGCGGCTGTGATAATTTAGCCACGAGCTTCTCCACCTATAAATCCCTCAAAATAATTTCCCTTGGCAGAGAAAAAGGGTCTTACGTAGTGCAACTGCCGCGCTGGAGATACCTTATCTCCAGCGCGGGTGTGTGTTTGGCTGAGGGACACTTTTGCTGCTCTTGTCTAACTAGCTTCATCTATTTGACTAACAGACCTTGACAATTCAAAAGTGCCTGGTAATGGTCTATTTGAAGTAAAGGATTTTTATTTTGAACTAGCTGTCGCCCGCGGCTCCGCCCGCGTGAATGTGGAAAATTATCCCAAGGGAACATACTTTCGGGATAAAAACTATACTATGTCCTTTCCCGGGACTCAAACAATGTCTGTACCAAAATTTCATCTAAATCGGTCCAGCCGTTTGCGCGTGAAGAAGTAACAAACATACACACAGACTCACAAACTTTCGCCTTTATAACATTACTAGCAGACGTCACGCGGTTTCATTCGCGTAGTTCCCGTTCCCGCGGGAATACGGGAATAAAATATAGCTTATGTCACTCGCTGATAATGTAGCTTTCTAATGGTGAAACAATTTTTGAAATCGGCGAAGTAGTTTTTGCGTTTATTCATTACAAACATACACACACAAAAATTCAATTTTTTCCTCTTTATAATATTAGTGTAGATAGTGTAGATATGGTGTGATTTTACTGGTAAACCTTTTGTTATTTTCCTATTTAGTGGCCCACCCCAATCCAGCCAATAATGACCTGCGTATGATTTATGATAGACGTCTCTCTGACGTCATCCGCCGGTAGTCGATGTTTTTTATATAATACTGAAGCACATTATCATTATCATTGTCTTTTTTTGAGTTCATGGAAATAGATAATTACATTATACAGGGTGTTTCAGAAGTACGTGGTCATATTTAAGGGTGATGTTGGGTAGCTCATATAAATCAAGGAAAAATATCAAAACATTAAAATGTTGATACCAGATGTCGCACCTTTAGAATTAAATTGACTTAACTCAAAATTCCTGTTCCTTATAATTTTGATATATAACTGATCTTAAAAAGGATACTCTAAAACCCCGTGGCGAAAAAGAGTCCAAATTATGAGTGAGAAAGGGCAGCTCATACATAGGTCACGGGAGAGATATTTTTTTACCTAACTACTTTTTAAGATTTTCTTGCTTGTCGCTCGCAATTTTTGCGTTAGGTCACTTTAATTCTAAGGGTGCGATGTATCAATTAACGTATGGGACATTTACCCAAAATGCCAAATTGCCCCTACGCCAATTAACGTAAGGTTTATTTGTGCAAAATGCCAAAATATCCTTTACGTGATTTATGTTTCTGGTATAGACGTGACTTTAAAAATAAAAATTGTTGTCTGTAAGCTCGGTTTACGGACAGTAGTGTAACGTGACAACGTCATAACAAAACATTGATAAAAATGATTGCATACTTTAATGAATAAAATTGAATCGTGCAGTGCTCTCGCTCCGATCGTAACGTTACAATGAGCGTAAAGTTACATTAAGCGTAACTTTACAATAAGTCATCCTTTTTCGTGCGTGCAGACCGCGTTCATCGATTTATGAGACGTTGTCACGTCAAAAACGACTCAAAAAATCCTTAAGTTAATCTTGGGCCGAATAGTCTGTCAACCGGTCTTATATACCTTATGAAGTATTACGTCACGTGACCTAGCAACTAGGCTGTGGAAATTGTCGTGTCATGTTAAATACTAGTACTCAGCTGCATCCAGCTAGAGTGGAAGCCAACCCCAATAAGAAAAGTGTAAAATAAATAACTTTTTTACAAAAAGTACAACCGACTTCCTAATCAAAAAAATCACTACAAAGAATAAAATAAGTTTCATTTCGGAAGTCGGTGTTATAATACGAAGAAACAACCAAAAACACCTTTTTATTTGGAATTTGGAAGCTGTATTTTTTTTTGCTTTTCGACTGGTCTCCTTTCTGTTCAAATTCGAAGGAATGTTTCGTCGACAGTGCGCTAGGAAAGGATTTTTCGTAAGCCCCTGATCCCCTAAGCAGAACAAGTGAAAGGTTGAAGTTTGTATGTAGATTTGCAGTCTACCATTAGACACTCAGTTTCGTCATTCATAATCGTTTTTTTTTCGAAAGCGATTGAATATAACAGTGGCACTATACAAGGACACCTACTCCCGAGATAAAAACTATCCTCTGTCTTATTCCAGCACATTGTTGATCCGTGTGCCAGTATTATCGCAATCCCTACAGCCATTGTCAGTCATAAAGAGGTAACAATCAGACATTCAGTCTGACAATGTTACCATGGCATTTATAATATTAAGAGCGGCCAACCCGTCATACTGTACATACAAACGCTTTTATGCCGATACAGATTTATTTATCATTTTTTTAACTTATAGGTATCATGTGTACTATTTCTAGGTTTCTATGAAATCAAAAAATAAAAAAAATCTTCGATTTTGTAAAAATTTCACTGAACTTTGGCCGTTCATAATGTACTCTTAAATTGTAAAAGTAGAAAAAATCGTGATAAAAACCTTGCCTATGTAATGGAGATTCTAAATGACACACATTTATTTCACAAACTTGTAACGCTTATTAAAAAACATGTATTTCCTGGACCGAGTTTAATGAAATTTCCGAACACTATTTTTCGTTCAATGTTATCGCGCTCTCACTTGCTTGTTAGTTAACATCATTGCCCCGAATGAAACACCAAGCTTTTTGACTATGCTCGTGTTGACGATATAGAAAGTCCCTTTTAAGAACCCAATTTTGAAGCTAGACTTTCTTAATAGTTTTAGATATAAGCAGGAAAATATTGAACACAGCATAATGTCAACTGATACAAAATAAGCCCTTAAAAGAAACCCCTTAAACAAAGCCCTTACAAAGCCTAACGGTACAAAATCTCTCCTAACTGCGAACAGTGTTGCACTTTACTGCTGAACAATCGTAAACCCGCCAACTTTTACTTGCACCACTTTGTTGCCGAACGTTACTTTTACGATGGCTGGTTATATTTACAACAATGTTGGTGACTGTGACTGTACAGTTGTACACTCTTCAGGATGGATGGGATTTGAAATGGTAATCAGAGAAATCAGCCACATTATTCTCAAACACTGTAGCTCTTCGCTCTCCGCTGGATGCAAGACTTAGGAGACCGGTTGATTTAGGATATATTGGTATCCGTGTGTAACTAAGATTCTATATCCGAACGGAATAACAAGATAAAATTAAAATAACAATAGCGAAATTACTTATTATGTAGCTATGTTTAGAGTAAAATTTTGAAAAAGTGATACTTATACAAGAAAGAGAGACTATAAAATTGGTTGTTATTTGCCTTCGTTAATAGTTTTTAGTATTTGTTTTTTGAATCATTCTTTGTTACTTTACATTTAAATTTATCAACTTGAGAGAAGTCTGTGTTATAAGTTCGAGTGATGCGTGTCATTACACAATTTTTGGTATAATTAGTGATGTGCCTAGGCACGTCTAACATTGACGTGTGACGAGTGCGCCGTAGGGGAGTATTAAAAGTTACCAGTGCGACCAACTCCGAGCAACCCAGGCGTCCATTGAGAATATCGTAAAGCAAACACATGTCCATTACCTTACGCCCTTCATCGAGTGTTAGCAGATCATATGTTCGACAGTTATCTTTGTAGAACATCGAAGGTATACGAAGGCGATAGTTGAGATTTAAGGAATTTTATTTTTGATAAACTCCCGTTTGACCACAATCTCACCTGATGGAAAGAAAATGTGGTCGACGATGGCGAATGTTTGCCTAAAAGTAACCCATTCACTCTTGAATTAAAGAGTCTCCAGTTGTAGCTACCTGGAAACGGCAAGGAATCATATTAATATTTTTAACCAATTTATGTATTGTAATATTGTCCTATTGCAGAGATCCTAACTTACAATCTTATTCTGTAGGCGTCAACGTCTCGCCATTATTCATACATTTCTATTTTCGGTATCGCGAGGAAAATAGCAGAATAAATTATGTTACATTATCATCTCAACTGTTCACGAATGAATGAAAGCTAGACACTTCAGGAGAAGAGGTTTTTGCGAAGCTACGAAGAAATTCTACTTTAATACACATTTTTGTTGTTAACCAGACTCTTTGAAAAAAATATCCATACGTATTTAATTTTATCTCATCATCTGCCTAGCCTTTTCCCTACCTATACCCTACCTACCTTACTATATTGGGGTCGGCTTTCAGTCAAACCGGATTTATTTATTTATTTTATTTATTTTATTTATTTTATTTATTTTATTTATTTTATTTATTTTATTTATTTTATTTATTTTATTTATTTTATTTATTTTATTTATTTTATTTATTTTATTTATTTTATTTATTTTATTTATTTTATTTATTTTATTTATTTTATTTATTTTATTTATTTTATTTATTTTATTTATTTTATTTATTTTATTTATTTTATTTATTTTATTTATTTTATTTATTTTATTTATTTTATTTATTTTATTTATTTTATTTATTTTATTTATTTTATTTATTTTATTTATTTTATTTATTTTATTTATTTTATTTATTTTATTTATTTTATTTATTTTATTTATTTTATTTATTTTATTTATTTTATTTATTTTATTTATTTTATTTATTTTATTTATTTTATTTATTTTATTTATTTTATTTATTTTATTTATTTTATTTATTTTATTTATTTTATTTATTTTATTTATTTTATTTATTTTATTTATTTTATTTATTTTATTTATTTTATTTATTTTATTTATTTTATTTATTTTATTTATTTTATTTATTTTATTTATTTTATTTATTTTATTTATTTTATTTATTTTATTTATTTTATTTATTTTATTTATTTTATTTATTTTATTTATTTTATTTATTTTATTTATTTTATTTATTTTATTTATTTTATTTATTTTATTTTATTTTATTTATTTGGCTCACCAACAATTGAGTACACTCATACAATTATGGATTACATACAATCAAATTCGGGTCTAGTGTATCAATCAATTCAGCTGAATACCAGTATTTTACGAGGAGTGGCTGCCTACCAGACCTCCACAATCCATTAACTTGGTAACTCGGTAGTTCCTAGCAAGACTGGAGTCAGATTTACTGGCTTTTGACAATCCGTAACGACTGCCAAAGATCTACAAATGACGTGTGAACGGCTTCACATGCTTTTCGAGGTACGGAGGAAATTCAGTATATTAAAATGGTCACCCATCCATAGACCAAGGTTGGCAAGCGTTGCTTAACCTTGATCGATCCGTGCGTGAATTAAATTTTTATTATTTTTTGTTAAAGCGGCAATAGAAATACACACTCTGTGAAAATTTCAACTGTCTACCTATTACGGTCCTTGAGATACAGACCGCTGACAGACAGAATGGACGGATGGACGAACGGGTGGACGGACGGACAGTGGAGGTTTAGTAAAAGGGTTCCGTTGGTTAAGCTTTGGGTACGGAACCCTAAAAATAGTATTTCCTAATCTTTACAACCTCAAAACATATTCTTCCTTGCTCTTCACATATACTACAACACTACCTACCTCCTTCACAACTAAGTCAACTGTAAACCAGTCAGTTTCCACGAGACCTGTTCGCAGAGAATCTATTAGTCCCCGAGGACAGTAACGACCCACCAACAGACAAGTAAAAGATCATGAATATGGGTAGCTACATGTTTCCAGCCAGTTTTACGAGTTGACTTATTTTTACGAGTTCGCAGCGTTGGGTTCGGTGGAGGTGCTATTTTGTGTCTAGCTTCGGGATTGCTAGGTTTCAGGTATTGTGAAAGTGAAAAGTTCGGGGTGTAAGCTAATTGAAGTGTGCTGTATTAATAAGGGTAGTTCTGTTATATTATTATTGATCATATTGACGACACGATTGGCGCAGTAGTTGAGCGATAGGCTGTTGCACTGCGTGTCGCGGTTTCGATTCCCGCACGGAACAAATTTTTGTATGGCCAACACTACCTACTACAGTACCTACTAGTTGTTCCGGGTCTTGCTGTTTGTGAATGTGAGTTTTTTATCTTTGTAAAACGCACCCACGATACAGGAGAAATTCTCAATGTGGTTCTCTTAAAAAAAATATTGTGCCAGACATGAGATGTTATTAAGATATATTTTATTGTCTTCGTCAAGCTAAGAAGAAGAATACAGAACCAAACCAGATTTATCAGGGAAGGCAGGACAATAAATGATTATAAACCAATAAAGAGTTCTGTATGGTATCGGGCGTAAAAGAATAGCACCATCCCATCACTTCCCGTGGGTGTCGTAAGAGGCGACTAAGGGACTCACCAGCGAATGGGCAGAAGCATTCTCTGTACATTGCATCAGCTACATTGCGGTCGCCAACTCGTCTGCCAAGCGTGGCGATTATGGCAACACCCACTCCCCTCTTTGGGGGAGGCCTATGTCCAGCAGTGGACGTCTTTCAGCTGATATGATGATGATGAAAAAAGTGTTGCATACCATACAAGCCAAGCACTGGTTTGTGAAATCAGGATTAATTATAGGTTAACATACCAAACTGTTTTAGTACTACTTTGGTTAAGACGTTATGACAGTAGGTACTTCAAATCAATCTGCTCTATAATTTATTTCCCTGAGTATACGTTTACCAAAACATAACGAAAGTACCACATACCTGCCTCCATTGCGACACACCTATGACAAATTGATTCACACAGAGCCCCGAGCCTTGCTCCACAAGATCAATGAAAAGCAATCATCGGCCGCTTCAAACTAACGCATTCAACTCACACTGCTTCACATCCGTAGTTCACACTTAGTTCTGTATCTTGAAGGTAGGTTGCAATTGTGAGGAGAGCAGAGGTTAAACGATGGTAAAGCTCCGAAATTGATTTCTACTTTTGACCAAAATCTACAAGAAATAGAAATTTTAGTGACATTGTAAAAATCTTAGTGTACACATATACCTAGTCGGTTTCAATTTAAGTTTAATCTTATTGTGATAACCAATTAATTTCCCTGCTTACTAACTAAATGCCACGAGCGGGTCCGCCCACGCGTTATTTAGTCATAAGCCAGAAAACCCGACACTTGTCTTGCCAAGGGATATATGTTACCCAGTTTCTGGGTTTCGCTCTATGAAAAAATTTAATTAAAACATTTAACTACCCTCGACAAAGAATACTCAAAAAAGTTAAAAATAATAAGTTTTGATCCATTTAGTTTAATATAGGTACGAACATTTTGGTCCAAGCTTCGTCGCCTCGGGAGATCGATTTTTTTTGTATTTCCTAAGTATTCTTTTATTTATTAGCGATCCCCCGACGTGATCCAACCTCAATATTTTTGGAAAACGTTAAGTAAGTTGATTAAATCACTTAATTTTCTAAGAATTTAGTTTAACAATGAGGAAAAAATACAGGACGCGTTTTTTTTTAATCTTAGATATTTTCTTTCCATGGCCAAACTTTGATAGACGATCTCTACCAACAGATGCATCAATATTTACATTTCAACGCTGTTAAAGAAGCCCAGTTAACAGAGCCGTGATGCATGGTGCATTGAAGACATAACTCTGTTGCTATGTTTACGAGGCGGCGGCAAATCGTAAACTTGTCTGAAATATGCTGAGCTGTCGTGATTTAGAGGTGCTGGATGAGGCAGGACATTTTACTGTGTTCATTCTTGTTTGAAGGATGCGTTTGAAGAGAATGGTGTGGTGAGCAGAGCGCCAATTCTACTCATTTTTAAGCGACTGTCAAAAATGAAGGGAATTAAGGCTCTTTTGACGGTCAACGACTGTGAAGTGAATGCGAACGTTGCTTAAAATTTAGTAGAATTGGTCCCTTGGTTTGGTTTTGGAATTAAAATAACAGAGAGTGCAGCTGTGTTGCGCACTTTAATATCTTTTGCGGAAGTGGCTTGTCTCCGCTAAGCACAATCATTATCAGCCTAAAGTCGAAGGCCCCCAAAATATCGCCACACCGATCGGTCCTGTTTGTCTCGCACCCAGCGGATCCCCTCCTTGTGGAGAGCCACCACGAAGAGATCGGAGGGGACCATGAAAAATTCATTACATCTTTCACAATCACAGTAAAAAAAACAGACCAAGTGCGAGTCGGACTCTCACACGAAAGGTTCCGTACCATAATCCGAAAAAAACACATATCTTGTTAAGGAGACCCCTCTAATTTTTATAGCGGCAATAGAAATACACACTCTGTGAAAATCTGTCTACCTATTACGATTCTTGAAATACAGCCCACTGATAGACAGATGGACAGCGGAGGCTTAATAATAGAGTTCCGTTGGTTACCTTTCGGGTAGGGAACCCTAAATTTTGGCTCTATGACAGCTAGACAGGCGGTATTGGTTATGAGTCCTGTTAACACCACCCCAATAAATAGAAGAAAAACTAATTCCATACGTTTAAACTATTCAGCAAATACTGGACTTTAAAACTGTAACGCCTTTTAAACAAGCCAAAATGAAATTAGCACAGATTTTTGCTACAGAAAAGCATGTACGAAAATTCGGTACAAAAGGCTTGGTGCACTAGAAAATTCTTTCAGTTTTTATAACACACAACACCTGAAATGCAGTAAAAACTCGACGGTGCCTTTTTCAGCATCTTTATATAAACAAACAGAACAAAAAGGCTTCCAGCATCTACAGATTGTGTTGACCTATATCTGAGTTCCTCTGTTGACTTTCTTTATACCTCGCGATAGTTAGTCTTTTGTTCTTAGACTGAACTGACACCCTTCGGATAGAATTATTTCAGACTAGTGGCCCGCCCCGGTTTTGCTCGGATGTATTTTTTTTTTCAAAATTTTCATTCATAAGAACCTTCTCCTGACAATAAAAAACACAACCATAAAAGAATTAGTGAAATTGGTCCAGCCGTTTACGCGTGATGCCGTGACCAAGGAAAATAGGGATTCATTTTTATAAATATAGATGTGGAGGTAATAGGGTATTTTACTGAAAGCAACTATTTAGTTCGACATTTAAATTGCCAAAAAATACTGGTCACGTATTTTTTTTGTCACTAACGGCCTGTCTCAAAAACGTATCTACCTTTGACTAACTGTCAAAGTAGCTACCAACAGTAGCTGAAACGTCATGTTCGCCTGACGCCATGACGTTTCAGCTACAATTGGGAGCAAATTTGACGGTAGGTTAAAGGTTATTGAAAACCGGCCGTTAGACGTGCATAGAAATTTCTCGTGACGTCCCGTTGGTACACCTACCAACAGGTCGTCACTTGTGATGTCTCACTAGTACCCAACTCCTGAACTTTGATACGTTATATCTTTGAAAATTATTATTGACTAGTTGCCGCCCGCGGCTCCGCCCACGTGATTGTCAAAAATCATCCCAAGGGAACATATTCCCGGGATAAAAAGTATCCTGTGTGTTATTTCAGACTATAATCTACTACTGTGCCAAATTTCATCAAAATCCATTCAGTAGTTTTTTGCGTGGAAGAGTAACAAACATCTATCCATACAAACTTTCGCGTTTATAATATTAGTAGGATTTTAAAAGGCAAAAATACGTGTTCAATATTTTTTGAAAATCTAACTGAATGACAGATCAAATATAAGTATTATTTTTCGTTCCAGGAAACGTTCCTACTGGGGAATTTGTTTTTGTAATAATAAGTTTTTAACTAGCCTTATATCTCTGGCATTTATAAAACGAAGTGGATTTTTCTTTTTAATACGTGAAATAATATTGAGTTACCTATAATCGTTGCTGGATTAACAAATAAATTCATATAATTGTGTGGTTATGTTAAAGAGTAGGCCTTGTCTATTGGTGGTTATGAAAAAATAGAGTTAATAATAATATCTTGGGACAAATCACACACGGTCATCCGATCCCAAACTAGGCAGAGCCTGTACTATGGAAACCAGACAACTGATAAACATACTTATATATTTCTAAATACATACATATTATAGACAAATGACACCCAGACACAGAACAAATGATCATGCTCATCACACAAACATTTGTCCTGGGTGGGAATCGAATCCACGACCTCCGGTTTAGCAGTCAGGGTCACTAACCACTCGACCAACAGGCCAGTCGAATTGAACCTAGTACCTACCTCATACTCAGTAGCAGCGCAATGAACGCCTTAAAACAGCAGAATACATTCAATCAAACAATAAACTGCTCTTTGCAGTTGAAGGTTTTGGGTGACGAACGTGATTCTACTGTGACTGTAGACTTGCTGTTGAAATAGTATCATGAACTTGGGACATGTTCTAATTAATTTGTACTAAACGTAAGTAAATATATAGTTCACGTTGAAGTTCACCACTAGAAGAACACGTGCCTTAAGAATAAAAGCCGCATGGGTCGATCTTCAAGGATAAGCAACGTTTGCCACGGTCGGTCTGTAGATGGGCGACCATCTTAACATACCGAGATTCCTCCGTGCTTCGAAAAGTACGCCAAGCCGTTGGTCTCGGCTCTCATTTGTAGATCTTTGGCAGTCGTTAAGGATTGTCAGGAGCCAGAAAATCTGACTCCAGTCTTTCCCAGAAGTACCGTGTTATCCAGCTTATGGGTTGTAGAGGTCTGGTAGGTAGCCGCTCTACGTAAAATACTGGTATTCAGCTGAATCCGATTTGACTGGAAGCCGACCCCAATTTAGTTGGGAAAAGACTAGGCAAATGATGATTTATTTGTATGTAATTAAATATCAATCGCTTTTTATTCACCATATTGCACCTACCACCATTCTCTGCATTACCCAAAGGTTGACTGGCAGAGAATGCCTTTGGCATTAAGTCCGCTTCTGTACATTTGTGTGCGTAAAGTGTTAATAAATAAATAAATGATGATGAAGTTCGCCACTTATCACCACTCAAACACTACATTAAATAAACACATACCAAAAAACATAAATTAAATGAGAACTTCAAATAAAAACCTCTGAGAAATTGCTTACTAAGTAACCCATATCTTACCTCTCTCATCTCTCATCTCCATCTCACCATATCTTAGAAGTAAGCAATGAATGTCACAAAAAATGGCCAATTTAAGCCATTACACATACTTACAGACATCTACCCATAAAAACTTCGCTTTTTCACCATCAGACCGACAAAGGGAAGTAGCACCAAATAAATGATGCCACGCGAGGATTGATGTCTGATACATTCCCATACAAAAGAATCCTATATAAATCGTTTCTTTTAGTGATATTAATATTAGAAAGAGACTGAAATACGGAAAATGACAAGCGTTAGTGCAGTGGTTTCCAACCTTTACTTGACCCGGGATCACTTTGATTTATTTGTTGCTAGCAAGGATCAAGGCAATCGAGAAGAAAATAAAACTGTATTTATCTAAAAATAAAGATTCATATAGATTTTCAAAACTTGTAACATAACTATTCATGACTATTGACATTCATAACTATTCAACATATTATTCTGTTATCAAAAGTAAAGACCATTGTCATAGACAATATTGACATTTCTGACAGAATTTTAAAATCAGAGGACCAATTTTATTCTAAAAATTTTTTAGCAACGTTCACATTCGTATTTCATTCGCAATCTGTCAAAATATAGTAGACTTCGCACCCCGATTGCATCAATGACATTTTTGAGGTAAAAAGATTGAAATTTTAAACCTTCCGCGGGCCATATTTTGCCCCTCCACCACCAGAGCGCCAATCGCGAGCACACCTCAGTCGCAATCTGTCAAATAAGCCTCGATTTCCATACATTTATCACAGATTGCAATTTACATGCGAATGCGAATGATGCTTACATATTAGTAGATAGATAGATTCATTTATTTGTCTGAAATATGGTATTTTACAGATTTTATCACACATACAAAATAGTTCTTCATATTCTGCCTACTAAATTCGGCACCGTTATTTTGTGACAGTAATGATCCTAGTTCAATCAATTTAAACAAAATAATTACTTTTTAAAAACTTTTTTTTTGACATGGGAAGCCATGTCAAAAAAAAAGTTCTAAATCAAGAATTGTCTACATATTGTCAAATTACAAATGTCAAAGAAAAACAGAATAGAATAGTGGAATTGGCATTCAGGTTGGGAACCACTGTCATAGAGTGAGATAAGTATAGGCTGTCAGTTCCCGCTACAGTTGAGAGGAAGAAATTTATTATTTTGACAAGACTAAGAGTGGTCTATTTATTTGAACGGTATCATAGTGATGTACTTATATAAATGTAAAGTAAGTTTATTAATGGCACAGTTAAGAAAAGTGCTGAAATGTAGCAAATGGTTATTTTATTATGGTAGAGATTATAGTAATTGTAGTTTATATTTCACTGTTTTTTTTTGTGGATAACGGTTTCCTTGTTTATGTTTTTTGTTTTTTTTTATTTGTAATTTTTTAAACTTAGATTTTTTGTGAATTCCAAACTTTTAATGGTAGGTCTCATGGGTATTCCAGAATACAATACAATAGAAATAGGTACTCTTTAGTACCGTACGGTATAGGTACACCATTACCAGATTTAAATTATGTATAATTTATTTCTGTAAATACGGTATAGAACATTGCGATAGTTTAGCTTTCTGCGAGTTAAAGAATGTTTGTAAGTTTTTCCATAGACTTCCATTTAAACGTATGAACCGATATAAGAAATGTATTTCTGTTGTCTTTAGGTAAAGTTAAGGCATATTATTAAACAGCCGCGGGCAAAAACTAGAATAATAATTGCATACTAGCTATTGCCTACGAGTTTGCCCGCGTTGTTATGGAGTTAGCATTTTTTTTTAGACTTTACCCGTCTCTAGGATCACAGCTATCTCTGCAACTTATTTTCATGTGAAATAAGGACACATCGCATCCGAAAATTTTCAAAACAACTGACCCCCTATCTTCGGGCATTATTCATTCCTATTCACATATGACGCAACACAAAATCGCAATATTTGCACACCTTTACTAAGTTCCAAACACAATAAATCTCCTTTCCTGCACGCTGCCATTATTTGTCGAAACATATTGTTCTCCATTTAATAGCACTCCTTCATAGGGCAACCCTACGCACACTAACATATCACATCGGATATATAACGACAGTTTTATCACCACACAACGATATTATTAAAAGACATCATTCCGAAATGCCTACCATAAACAACACATTTACGACGTGATTTCAAGCATACCTAACCATACATCTCTCCCTTTTACGCATAAGTTTTGGGTATACTCCCCTCTCGCTCATCCTTAAGTGTTCCGAATTTAATTTGGCTAAAAGCAACAATTTATAATCTTGCGCGGGAACGTCATAACCTACAATTTTGCAAGTTTACTCTTGCAGACACCAGTGGCGCTAGTAGTCTTCACAAAAGCAGCGACATTGTATGATTTTCTTTTAGTTCCAGATTTCGCCACTGGTTTATTAAATTTTGCGGAATGTGAGGTTTTGTGCCAAAATGCGTCCAGGAGCGTGTTTTAGGTCCTTTTTTTGTTTTGTTTTTTATTCTTTGTTTATTGTTATTGTTTTAAATTTTTACAATTTCATGCGAAAGGAGTTATCTTTGCGTGAAGCATGCGTAAATGGGGATTGTGAGCGTTTTTACACGTCGTTTGCGAGAGTATTGTGCCAAATTATTTTTGGAGTTTCAATCGAATGTTTTCGATAAAAAGTAATGTTTACGAATACGGCTCGTACTTTTATCTCCATTTGAAATAGCTTTTTGTTGTGATATAATTATTTATTATGAGTACATCAAAATCGTTTAACATGTTAAAGCAATTGAATTAAGACGTGTAAAGGTATATATGAGGCGTGTCATTTGTGATTTTTTGTCATAAATGTCAATATGATCCTGTAGTCCATTATTAAAAAACTACGTTTACTGAGACATCAGCCAAGGAAGGTGACAACTTAAGTTCATCCCATCTTTCTTCAAACCCTAGATGCACGTCAACTAAACCGAAACCTCTAAACATAAAACAAAGATGGCTTCCATCAAGCTCGCCTCCCAAATGTAACATTGTATCAGCACTAACATTTTTACCTTCAGTTAACTTTAACGATGGAGATAAGCCCATATCTCCAGGAAATTACATTTGAATGGATGGTTAAATAAAATGAGTAATAAATACGTGATGGACCATACCATTATGGCCCATTGCATTTTAGAACATTGTCTTATTAAAAATACGTTAAGCTTTCGCTGTCGTACAAATTGAGAATTAAAAATGTTTTGAAATATTTCAAATGCATTCTTTCCGGAAACGGTTATAAACCTAAAAAATATCACCATTTTTAACATTTATTTTTTTAGTTCAAATAATACTGTTATTGTAAATTAATCTTGATAACCTTTTTTCCGTACATTAACAACAAAAGTTATCTAGAGTAACAAACGTGCGTTACAAATCGAAACCAAAAAAGTTTTTTACTTAAAATACTGCCAGATTGAGAACCTCTTCCTTTTTTGAAGTCAGTTAAAAATCAATAAAACATTTAAGCAAGTCCGACGTGTTTCAAAAAAATTTAGATCCTACTAATAATACTGCAAATCTGTTCATCATCATTTCAGCCAAAAGACGTCAACTGCTGGACACAGAACCTTCCAAGAGTCACATCGACGGGTTCTCGCATTCAGCGGATTCTCGCGGCACCTACCAAGTCATTGGTCCACCTTGTTGGTGACCGCACCAACGCTGCGTCTCCCGGTACTCGCTTGCTACTCGAGAACCTTTCGACCCTGTCGACTATCTGTTCTGCAAGCAATGTGCCAAGTGCATATCTATACAACTCATAGTAGTGTAAAAACTTCGCCAAATCTTCGAAACCTACTGCAGAAAATATCAAAATTAATTACAAATCTAATAAACTCTTCCTACAGAAACTTTTGGAACTAAAATAAGTTACTATAAAGTTTTATTTTGAGTTATTTCCCAAAGTTATCACATCGCTGGAACGGGCAAGTTTTAATCGAAGAACTAACTATAGGTTAGAACGGTAATAAGCTTTGAACTTTAGTCCATTGAACTTCTTTTGATTTTCCTTAAATTGCTCCTGTAATTTGACGTTTAAGGATATGGTAGTAGGTACTGTAAAATTGATACTATCATCATTTCTATTAAACAGGGTATTTCATAAGTGCGTTGTTATATTTAAGGGTATTATTCTGAATCTGATATACAGTAAAGAAACCAAAAAAACATTTTTCATGGGGTTTCAAATTTGCTGTCAAGCGGGTCAGTAAACCCCCATTTCACCAAGTTGTATTTGCAGCGGCTTATTGGGGTGCGCAACCGATTGCGTGCTTTTCACATAGGCCATTGCAGTTTACGTCTAGGTGACAGGTGTTCCTGAGGTTTTTGGAAGTCAGGAGGTGGTATGGTGGTGTGGTTCTGTATGGAGTCGGACGTAAAAGAATAGAGTGATGGGATCATCACTTCCCATGGGTGTCGTAAGAGGCGACTATGGGACTCACCAGAGAATGGGCTGCAGCATTCTCTGTGGTTCTGTGCATTGCAACAGCTACACTGCGATTGCCAAACTTCCTGCCAATCGTGGCGATTATGGCAAATTCCCCCCCTTTCGGGAAGGCCTATTTCCAACAGTGGACGTCTTTCGGCTGACATGTTTTTTTTTTTTTTTTTTTTTTTTTTTTTTTTTTTTTTTTTTTTTTTTTTTTTTTTTTTTTTTTTTTTTTTTTTTTTTTTTTTTTTTTTTTTTTTTTTTTTTTTTTTTTTTTTTTTTTTTTTTTTTTTTTTTTTTTTTTTTTTTTTTTTTTTTTTTTTTTTTTTTTTTTTTTTTTTTTTTTTTTTTTTTTTTTTTTTTTTTTTTTTTTTTTTTTTTTTTTTTTTTTTTTTTTTTTTTTTTTTTTTTTTTTTTTTTTTTTTTTTTTTTTTTTTTTTTTTTTTTTTTTTTTTTTTTTTTTTTTTTTTTTTTTTTTTTTTTTTTTTTTTTTTTTTTTTTTTTTTTTTTTTTTTTTTTTTTTTTTTTTTTTTTTTTTTTTTTTTTTTTTTTTTTTTTTTTTTTTTTTTTTTTTTTTTTTTTTTTTTTTTTTTTTTTTTTTTTTTTTTTTTTTTTTTTTTTTTTTTTTTTTTTTTTTTTTTTTTTTTTTTTTTTTTTACCAGTAATTTACAAGGTATTCACAACCAAGTATTCGATAGTACAATGCTCCTTGGCAAGCACCAAACAAAACTTCTAAAAGTCACACCCAATTTCCATATTCCCTACAGATTTTCCCTCCAAAATGAGTCAACTAGCTGGCCAGGACTTGATAAAATCTAATTCAACGTATAAATTTTGAACTACAGCTAGTTCGGACGCTTTGACACAACCAACAAAGTTTTCCAACATGGCGGACTGATTTTCAAATCAGTTTTATTGTATTAAACTAAGTTTGGCTTTGAAAAATATATCGAAGGTAGTTTGTTGTTCTTTGTGGTAATTTTTCGGGTTTCGGAAATGTTATTTTAGGGGTTAGTTGAAGGTTAGGTGTATTAGAGATAATATATAATCGTATTCTATCTCTTTACTAGGTAATTATTGATCCAGTCCATTATGCTGAGCGATGGCCGTTTTGCGCGAATGTGACGCATATCTTCCCAACTTGCATAACTTTTGTTATTTACTTTTTTCTTTCTTTTTTCTTTACTGTCCTATGTTTCCCATCCCAGTGGCGACTAATTTGGGTGGATAGAACTTCCTTGGATTAGCTCTTACACAAATGGCGTGGTAAACGATGAATTCACTGAAGACACACAAAGACTCGTGTCTCCAGACCTTGGTGAAGTTCTTGTTGCTTAATTATATTTTTTTTACCCTATGCTCCTTATTCCTTCTTCCGTTCATAATAATGTGCAATCATATTTATTAATAGCCTCGTTTGACCACCACCTCACCTGATGGTTAGCGATGATGTCGACGATAGAGCACGGTTGCCTATAAGTAATAGCTAGTTTACACAGTGCGAGCTAGCGTGTGAGTCAGCCTGCCGAGTAGCTGCAGTACAATAACTGGCATCGTATGGACGTATCTTACGAGTTACTGCCAGTTAGATAGTAGCTCCCATCCGAGTTACTTCAACATTTTTTGTTTTCACTACCTGCTCGCCTTACAGTAACTCGCACATGGTAGCAACTCGGCCATCACTCGCATCGTTCAGACGCGTTCGGCAGTAGCTCACCAGTTTCAGCCGGGCTGTTGCGAGCGGAACCTGTAGTTTTTGGGTGCTGCACCTCGCATGAGACTGGGCAGCTTCTATCACCGTGTAGACAGCTAAGGCGAGCCGAGCTACTGGCATACGAGCACACGATCCAAGTAACTGTCTACTGTCTTGTCAGCAGCGCGCACTGTGTAAATTTGCCATAACCTTTTCAGTCTTGTCAGTGGTTGTAGCTATCAGGAAACACACTCATCTCTTATAGGAAATATATTTTAGCCAATTGTGTCCTACTGCAGGGCAAAGGCCTCCCATTCTTCCTTCCATTCCTCCCGGCTTTGGGCAAGTGTGGACCAATCCTGCCGATAGGCGTCAAGCTCGTTCCGCCATCTTCGCCTGGGTCCCACGATGTCGTCGGGCATTTTCTGGAACCCACATTGTGATTGCTTTAGCCCATGCATTATAGGAAATAGTTCCAATCTGCTTGCCATAAGACACAGGCATATAACAAAGGAATACTTTTATAACTAGATCGAGTATTGTCGGAATTTTCGGTCGATTTGACAAAAGTACCGATAGCACATTTCACAGTAGGTATACCTATATTTTCTGTTTCCCTATAATATTTGGGCAGTAGTGTTGTTAATAATTTTCTCTCGGATCTCGGATCAAACGCGATTTTTACTCTGCTGTTCTACGAGTTCACTTTTGCGGATAAATGTACAATTTATTTTATGATGGAAACTTTTGTCTTTATTGATGAAATATTGTTTAACTAATAGCTGTTTTGCAAAATTCATGCAATAACACTTCTAGTGAAATTATTTATGGAGATAAAGAAAATACAACTGTTTAGAAAATAAAGAGTGAGGAATTACTTTTATTTAATAAATAAACGCAACAGAATTATTTACTGTCTGAATTAACTCGTAAAATCATTGCGGATCCGATGAAAATAATATTACCTCCCATTTATTATGTTGGTATTTTAATCGGAAGTCTTCATACAGGTTTCAACGGAAATAATAGATACCTCTCTCCACACAAAATTCTATCAATACAAAGACTCCAATAATATTATCATTCCACAATAACCAGAATAGACATCGTACAAATCTAAAGCGTTCATTCCGCGAATAACTCGGGTACCCTTCCGGGAATCCAAATTCAAATTTCGATCCAGACTATTTCGGATATCCGAACCCGAAAGTACCCGATAGCTATACAACCCTATTTGGGGGAACGATACAATCAAAAATGGCCTCAGTTTCTATTGTAATAAAGTAAGGATTGGTATGGAGTTATTATTTACGTTTGCCACGTAAGTTTACGGGTCATTACGTAAGCAATAACTTGCAGGGGGTAATAAAGCTACAACCCTATATTAAGAGCTTCATTGACGATCCGTTACTGTGTGCGGGGTCTTAACTAAAGTTTTCTATGTTATTCGTTATTTTTGTGCGTGTTTTTAACAACTTGTCAAGTGTGTTCACGCGGTTTTGAGTTTATTGTTATGGGTTGGTTTGAAAGCTCTTTTTCAGCTTTTTATCGTTTTACATAAAGCGAAAACCTTTTATGACATTAGGTCCAAGTACTTTTGACAACTGCTCACATTCCTCTGAGGCACTAAATTATTTAAAAAATATTATTTTTTATTTTTTATTTTTTCACGCCATATTTTAGTTATTATTATTTTTATTTTAAGTCTATATAGTTAGATTAGTATTTAAAATATGAAATCCTCTGTAAAGGTTAAATTTTATGAAAAACTGTCTGACTGACTTTAGATAAATTTTAATAATGATACAATCAACTGTCCTGAACAGTCGAACCCAACGTACTTATTGAGCGTACAGCTAAGGAGTACAATTCCCTGCCGGAGTCTGGGTTTCCTGATAGCTTCAGCCTGGGGGTCTTTAAGTCAATAGTGAATAGGTAACTTCTAGTCAAGCGTGCTACATCTCCGACCAATCTCATCTGATTGAAAGCGATGATTAAGGTCGGTCGCACTGAAAATAACCTCCTCAAGTGGACGTTCTCGGATGGCTCCGATCTTCAGTGTTTGTGTGGCGTCGCTCCAAAGTCCATGGCCCACCTCTTGTCTTGCGCCGCATAGGGTGTACAGGTGACAGGGCTGTCACCTGTACATGAACCTTGTGACTGCGGTAGCGAACGGTGTCGCCATTGTTGAGTACTGGGCCAAGCATAACATTTGAGAAGTGTATTTGCCACCGACACGCTAACAAGAAGAAGAAGATGAAATTGTGATCGAACGCGAGCCTAAGTCATCAATAATTTAAAAAAAAACTGCTAGACGTGACGTAAAGGGAGAAAATGTGTTTGTCACGCTTTCGGAACTTAGAATTCAGAATAGTTCATGGCTTGCGTAACCACACAAGCAAATATCAATGTAACACTTTATTTGTTTACAATGTGTCAACCGTTTACTTAGAACCTCGAACACTTAAGATAAACATATCTAACGACACAGATATAAGCACCAATCGATTGGTAAAAGCAGGAACGGTAAAAGCTATTGTATCATAAAAGTACCAGGCGAGCAGAAGTCGTAAAGACATGTTTTATACCTTCGCGTAAAAATTCAGAATGGCCCCTTTATTTGCGATACAACGATCTTAATTTTATTTGTCGTTCGACAACTTGGAATTGGACAAATCTCAACCTTATGCTGGCTCAAATAGAGTCGTTAAGGTATGGAATGGTCGGTATTAACAATTTGGTTTTGCAGAGCGTTTTTATTGCGTTTAATGTGCGTTTTTATTTCAGTGCGTTTCGGTTTGATGCTAGGGGCAGTGGAGGAAAGCGTGGAAACTTGAGATGTCGAATGTAATGAGAAAGAAGGAAATGTAGGAGTTTTCCTTAAGATTTAAAGATTCAATTTGAGACTAATTGAAATAGCTTTCAAATTGCACGGGACAGCGATGGCTGATTTTTGCGGATGCGACGCATATTTTCGTTTATTTTTTTAATTTTTACAACTTTACAATTGAAGTTCCTCCATTTTTTATGGTATGTTTTTTTTTATTGGTAATATAAAATCGAAAAACCTCTGGGTTTGTTCGATTTTTTCTAGACTAAACACTCTGGCGTTTAGCCTAGAAAAAGTAACATTACATCTGTGACAACTACAATTCACACCCACGTGACATTTGGGTGTAGCATGGCTATCCAGTGCATTTTGGGCAATACGGTATTTCACTGAAAAAATGTAATTAGTCCGTCAGATAGATTTTCAAAAAAATATTAAACGTATTTGTTTCTTTTTTCACGAAAACCAAAAATGAAGATGATACGTGACGTCACTACGATAGTACAATTAAATTTTAATTTTTCAATCCAGAAATATATTCTATTATAATTGACACTAAAAGAACAGTAGGAACCGGCAAAACAACCAAAAAATAAGCGATTGCTGTTGTAATGTATTTTTGGCTACGCCCAAGCATTTCACTGTATCATGGAGAACGAACAGTATGTTTTTTTTACATATTCTTTTCCAAGAACTTATATATGTCACCGGAAAATGGCAAACGCCGTAAGTTTGTAAAATATCGCGTGAAATTGTAAACTATTTTTTCTAAATAAATACGGATATATTGGAAAGTATTGAATTTGCATGGGATTTACTGTATACAAAACGATTCTTTAATAATATATCGAGAAATAATAATCTAATAAGAAGTATTACAATCTTACGGAGTCTGCAATTTTCCTGTGACATAGACATGTCTTTCATTAAATTCACGTGTTCAAGAGATATCGTTTTAATTCCAGGAAAAAATTACGTTACGTCTGTGTCAAATAAGTTTCCTTGAATCTGAGTAAATTCTGCGTTGAAAAACCTTCATATTCTTGAAAGTTTTCTACTCTTGTATAGTTGTTTCCTGATATTTTAAGATTGTAATTTGTTCGAAAGAGTCACCGCGGCCCTGGAACGCAAAGGGCTTTAGAAGGAACACGAATGGGTTTTAGTCAGTAAGAGTGACTTAGTTTTTATCATCATACGCCTGATGATTTCCCATCCTAAAAAAAAACATGTAACTGTTAAAGTGTAACTTATAGACCTTTACATTAAATGTAAAGGTCTATAAGTAATAAGATTAAGAAATTTTCTTAATCGCTGCACTGCTGGGCAGAGGCCCCCCAAGACCGTCCAGTCCTCTCGGTGTGTCGCCTTCTTCGACCAATCTATTGCAAACGTCTCCAATTTATTACGCACTATTTTTATATGCCTTCGTCGGCGACGACACTTGTTCCCTGGTGCACCCTGTGTGAGATTTTTAAAATATATAGTCCTTAAAATTGCAACAAAAGTTTACATTGTCACTTTTAATACACGAGTCATTTTCTGTTTTCAAATACCTAATTATGATAGAAAGTGTATTATAACGTAAGAGTGTTGCCACTGCATTATAAACCTACACATCTCAAGGTCACAATATTTTAAAATCTGTCACAATCTCAAGCTCGTTGGAACTCCATGCACGTTTACGCTGAAAGTTCTCTCGAACAATATCAAACTGATCAAGTTATCTTGAACGATATTGTCGCACTTTGAACGATATTGTCGCACTTTAAACGACAGACTTTGATGAGGTGTTGCACGTGTATCGTGTAATATTGTCGATAAGATTCTGATTAGGTCCTGTGTAGCTTGGATGTAGTGTTTTCATGGATCAAGGACATTGATAAAACGTCAAAGATAAGAGATTCATGTAGTCAGGTTGAGCAAATGGCCATTTTTTAAAATATCACAGCCTTTGCTGACCTTTTTGACATACTCTACGCACTTATTGTTAGTTTTTAATTAACTAATTTATTTTGTTGTTTTTCCTGTGCGATACCCAATAAACATTTTATCTTTACTTTCTCTTATTTTTTTACGTAAAAGCGGTAATCATAAGTTTTAAAGTCAAAGTGAGACAGAAATTAGAATGCAAACGTTGTTGAAAACACAAGAATTGCCTCTCTGAATAGAAGGTTGACATCGCGCACGCAATAAATTAGAACCAAATATTCTGCAACAACGCTTAGCAGAACCAAAACAAAATGGCATTTTATAACACAACAAAACACAAGTATCCTAATATAACATAGGTCGTACGTGGAAGCGATTATTTTTAACGGTCGCCTTATATTATGTTCCGAATTCGGAAAACATATTCGAATAAAGAATAGCCGTTTGACACGAAGCTGGCGTTTTGAATTTAGATCGACTCCCGACAAACGACAGTGTTGCAAACTCAAAAAATGTTCTATTAACATGGCGTCGGTATTTTTTACTGGCAATGACGGTTCGCGTCAAAAAATTCCACGGAAATATGCGCGCTTTGTCAGTTTTTTGTCGCGTTGGCTGTAGAGTGTTACATTTGCATCTTTTTTATTAAAAAAAATATTGGTCAGCGCGACTATGGCAGTAGCGTCCAGTAATGGACTTCAAACGCCATCACTTTAAAACTAATCCTTTTAAAAAACGGTAAAAGGGTACTCTATTGTGTGTAATACATTTGTGTTCGCGGGAATTTGTGTTGCATTCACTTTTGGGCTTTTTAGAAGTCAATTTTGACTTGTTGCGTGTGATGTCCTAGCTGTAACCTCAGTCTTCAGCTATATTTAGCGAGGGTCTATATATGTGTACATCTAACGAGTAGATTTTCCTGCTGGTGTCTGCATTTCCTGATACCCCTGGGGGTATTTAAGTCAAGAATGAATGGGGTACTTTTAGGCAAGCGTGGTTCATCTTCGACCAGATTATCGTTTTCCATCCGGTGAGATGGGGTCAAACGCGAACCTAACAGTGAAAATACCTTTGAACATCGGCCTCCTGACAGACTTCTTCGGTTAATGGCAGCACGATTGGCCCAGTGGTTGAGCAATTGACTGCTGCGCTGCGGGTCACGGGTTCGATTCTCGTATGGAACAATTATTTGTATGGCCTACAGATAGTTGTTTCGGGTCTGGCTGTTTGTGTAAGTGACTTTGTATGTTTGTAAACGCACCCACGATACAGGAGTAATTCCTAGTGTGGGGCGAAGTTTAAAAAAAAAAAAAATTGGTTGAACCTGATTAAATCTTCCGCTGAAAAATCTTTGTATTTTTCTGCAGCCTAGCTTGAAAGTTAGTTTTCTTATTCAACTTACAATGGATAAGCTTTTTCTTGTGATTCTGGTCCCATGACTCTTTCCACAAGAACCGTGCAATTTGATGAAATAAGCCTATTAGCCCTTAGCGATTATGCAGCTTTCGATCAGTGAAATAAGTCTTATCAGATCAGTAGGTACTTCCATAGTGTACCCAATACAAACGAACAAATAGACTATTTTATTTATCTCAATCTTTACACAGTATTAAACGAAGTCGCTTTCGCCTTCTGTATGCTTATATCTTTTAAACTACGCACCGGATACATTAAAATCGGCTGCTTAGTTTTTTTTTTCATTTCATTATGAATTTTTCATCAAAATTAATTGGTCATAAAATTCCTACAGGAATATGCGCGAACGAAGTCGAGGGCAAAAATTAGTACTATTACAAATACGAAAGTTTGGATGGATGGATGTATGGATAGATGTTTGTTTGTTACTCAATCAATAATGCAAAATGGGCTGATCGAATCTGGATGAAATTTGACTCAAAGATTAGATTATAGTCTTTAACACATAGGCTACTCTATATCTTGGAAACAATCTTGGAAACTCTTGGAATTATATCTGACATTCATGTGGACGATGTCGCTGGTAAAACCTAGTTTTATATAAATATAGATTTATTCATCGTTTTAGCCGAAAGACGTCCACTGCTGGACATCCATTAAAACTCCGCAGTGACGTCATATATTATAGACTGATGATGCAAAATTATCTCTTCCTGTGGCAGTCATTTCATAAACCAAATATAATGTTTTACCTATTAAATACTGCCCTGACCATATCAACTAAACAAAATCTCCCATTAAACAGGCAACCCTATACAACTAAATCCAATAAAATAAATTTTAACAGCAACAGATAACAATTAACGCACAGATAATATATTCCAATGTTGCCATGAAAATAAATTCAAACTCCGGGGCTGCCAGTTAAAATTTTCTCATTCTTTCTACAACCATTAAGGGCGATGTTAAAAATTAGCATGCAAGGGAATAAATTATAAGTACCGTACATACTTTAATTTTTTATGTGAATTCTTTCAGAGATTGATTTTCATATTTCTTTTGTAAGGGGTTCTGTATTATTTTTTTTATATTATTTAGTGCTGTACATTTTATTTGTGATTCAAAGTTGATTGTAGAATTTTTTGTATTTATTACAGAATCAAATTCCATTAATACGATTGATAATATTGTCAACGTAAAAAACGTGCTGGAATGATTATAAAATAATCTAAATTCGTTACTTAGTTCAGTGTAAACTATAAATTAGGATAAACTTTGAGTCCTACTTTTCATTAAAGGCAAGAAAATAACTTAAACAATTTTACTGATAAACCGAAAATTCCTATACTGTTTAAATTGATTAGAAGTCTAGCCTCAAGAGGTATACCAAGAAAACATGCCAGCCCACTTGTAGTGGGGGTCTCAAATCTATAACTTTCATAATTAAAAAAATATAATTTTGAAGTTTTTTTTTAAATAGACGAAAAATCGAGCATTCCAAGAAAATATGAGTAGGTACTCTAGATACGGTTTAAAGGAAATATTTAAAAAAACATTATCATTTGAAACCCTTTGCGAGCTCGACTCGTAATACAGTACAAAGTTGCTCAAACTAAACCCCGGAACCAAAAAAATCGTATATCAGAAAGCTATCAATATTCATTCGCCAAACAAAACAAAAGACACCAGGGTACCTACAGCCACCATATTGACGCTCGGAAGCTTCCGCTAAAGTAACTTATTCATGAACTCAATATGCGTTGAAAGCGTGAAAATTTTTCAGTTCCGAGTAAAAGAATTCGAGTGGCGAACGATTCATTGTCAACAGATTCAAATCTAGTTACGAGTCACAATAGGAGCCGCTGAAAAAAAATATGTCAAGCGAAAAACCTTTTATAAAGTTAGTGGTTCTGTATGGGTATTTTGGCGGAGGTGTTGTTGGGTTTTTTGTTTAAAATTGTGTTGTGACAATTTCTATTGGATTGTTGGCATATTTTTTTGTGTCTGGCTTTACTATACAGATAAACGATAAACAATCTGCATTTTTGTCCTAAAAATAAAGGGACATCTATTGTGTTTTGCATGAGTTTGCAAAAATGTTCCCAATCGGAGACCACAAAATCTGCAAATTTCACGAAATAATTAGAAAACTCGATTAAAATAAAAAATAAAAACATCCACTGCCAAAATTCTACATGCTTCTGTTTTCTTTGGTTATTTTGTTTAGCTAGATAAATACTAAGCCTCTGCTGTCCATATGTCTGTCAGCGGGATGTATCTCAGGAACCATGTATTTATTTCTTTTATCGCTATAACAAAACAGAATAAAAATAATATTAAAAGATTATAAACCTTGTAAGGCATACAAGAAACGAAATTTTTTCGTTAAACGGAACGGAACCCGTCGTGTACAAGTCCGACTTGCACTTGGCCAGTTTCTAACATAAGTTGAACACACCAAACATTCCATCATTTAGAACTTAGCGATTATTTTCAACACTAACAGCCACGGAACTCTATTCCAGATAATAAAAATCACAAATTCCCAGCGCGCTCCTGACAATGAATAGCGTCCGAATGTTCTTCGGAATCAATCCATTGTATCTGCGTTACGCTTGTGGATCAACGTTTATTTGAGGAACGGCACGAATACTTGATGTGGCATCGGTTCTATGGGGAGGACTTTCTGGTCTTTTTTTATAAGGGAGTAAATGGGGTGATATGCTGTTTGGTTCTGCTATGCGTTGAGGAAACGATGCTAAGTGGTGTGACTTTGTATTATGAGAACAGAGTGCCAGTTTCGACTTAAGTTGGTGTAAGTATCGCATGCTATGCAGACGAGCTGATATTTACTACAACTTATAGGTAGGGACATTCACATAACACAATAGAAATAACGCGAAACCACAAGTAAAAAGGGGTCAGCGTATTCAACAATATCAATAATTTTTACTGTATTTGGTACTCAATTTTTTTTTGCAGGAAGCGTGTCACATCAACTAGTAAAAAAAATAAAACAGCTAATAAAACAATTACTAGAAAAACTAATTAACACGATGGGGAATCGAACCAGGATACCACGCACGCAGAGTTGGAGATGTACATTATATCTCATCATTTCAGCGGGAAGTCATCCACTGCTGGACACAGGCCTTCCCTAAATGTCGCCACATCGACCAAGCCAATCTAACCACCAAACTTACGAAGCAAAGTCAAAGCCAAAGTCAATTCATTTATTTCAACTAGACCATTAAAAGGCACTTTTGAACCACGCTCAGTAGGACTTCAACGGATCCTCGGGGAATGTACTTAGTTAGATTGAACATAAGAAACAATTCGTTTTACCAAAGTAAGTTCACCACTTTAGCATTACGTACCTACCTTCGACTTACTCCAATAATATACTTACATAAACGAAGCCAATATTCTTTTTTCTAGAATCAGCAAAAACATACCTGCAAAAGGAAAAAATATACTTTAGCTCACAGAACATTCGTAGGTATGTCAATAGCCTCAAATAAAATAAAAATATGAGAATTCTTATTTATTCGAAGGTAATACCAATGTTTTTATTTATATATCTGAGAACTTTTCCGCCTGACGGAAAGATTCCAGACTGTTTTATTTCAGAAATCTAGTCTTATTATATTGCGTTGAGGATTTGTTTATAGAAACAAAAGATTGCAAAAATTGTGAACTAGTAAAATTATAGTGGTTAAATTCGCAATCTATGGCACAAAACTACAAACTATACTATTCGCATAAATATGAATACCTACATACATGTGACACGACAGTTTTTCTTTATTTCTTATCTATCTTCTAAATATATGTCACCGGAAAACTGCAAACGCCGTAAGATTGTGAAATATTGCGTGATAAAATATCCCAACTATTTTGGGGTATCTACAAATGACGGCTTAGCGTGCATTCCGAGGCATGGAGAAGTCTCGGTATGTTAAGATGGTCACCCATCCACAGACCGCCCTAGGCAAGCGTTACTTGTCCTTGAAAATCGACCAATGCGGCTGTTATTATTAAGCCATAAACGATTAAATAAAACAATAATGTGATTTTTAGCAATTCCGCTCCCCATATGGCTCCCCATTGGTTTAGGTTTCAGTCTAACCGGATTCAGCTGAATACCAGTCTTTCAAATGGGAAGACTGCCCATATGACCTTCACAACTTAAAGAAAGAAAAGTAGTTCATTTGCTTCGGTGGGACTGGTTGTCATAGTTTCAGGCTTCCGACTACTCCTAATGACTGAAAAGCCTTTCTGCCTATCCCTTATATTATTAACGGTGTGATATTAATAATTATTTTAATTGTCAGGCTGTGCGTTGACAGTAATAATTCCAGAAAGGCTCATTTGAATGCAAATGTCCCCATTTACATTTGAATGAAAGACCGGGCGATGTTTTTCATTCATATCGTTCGTTCATTCACTCGCTAATTTTGAAGCAAAAAATTAGGGGTTATTTTTATGTTGGGCTTAGATTTTAACTGTCTTTTGAATGCTTGTCTATTTCTGTGAATTAAATATAATTTGGAAGATGTTCTTAACGTTGTACCGAAACCCTTATTTTAATAATGTTTTCTTTCGTATCTTTCTACGGGCTTTATATTCAAATAAAATAGATTTTTGAGTAGAAAAAAGCATTCTTGGCTTTCCCATCTGCTGAGTAGCAGTCGGAAGTCTGGATTTGTGCTGGGTCGACTGATTGCAGACACTGGGGTTCACACTAATATGGAGAAAAAAGTTGATTCTACATTTTAATATTATTCCTATTTATTAAGGGTGAAATTTGGCTCTCAAATATCTAGGAATAAGACCATTAGTTTTCTTAGAATAAAATCGACCAAGGCGCGGGGAAAGCCGCTGACAGAAGATAGTATAAGAAATCATCCTCATCTCACCGGCCACCTTCTACCATCGGACAACTAGACGCACTGCAAGTTACCATCCCTACCTACTTTGTCTCTGTCATCTATGTCCTAGACTAGAGTCAAGAGCAAACTCATCTCGAAAAAAAAAAAAAAAGAAAAAATATTACCACTTCCCAAAAAAAAAGTCGGTATCACTTTCCATACGAACCTTTATAAAATTATCTCAGGTAAGTTTAAATTACCTTTCAGTGAATATTCCGTACGTGTTCCATGAAAAACATTTTCACACAAAAGGTAAATTATTAGATTACAGTAAGTCAATCAATCATGTTTTGTAAAAACTGAACAATTGTGTTCAAGAGTTTTTGTAGTAGGTACGATCAAAACCTAGTGATTGATCATTTTGGAATCAAAGGAAAAAAATACAAAGTTAACAGTATTGATATGGCATACATATGCAATACTCTTAAGGGGTCATTATGAACAACTATGTATAACTATGGTACCAACATCGAAATCGCTAAAAAAAACTGCTTCATACATGGCGCATAACTCTACAAAATGTACTAACAGCAGATTTTTTTGTGTGATTTCTTTGGTGGTCCCATAGTGATGAGTAAAAATGACCCCTTAAGAGTATTGCATATACATATGTCATAATTATGTATCAGTGCTTTATAACACCACCAACAATAAGTAGGCAGAGTTGGAAATGTACATGTACATAATATCTCATCATTTCAGCCGAAAGTCATCCACTGCTGCTTCCCTAAGTGTCGCCACATTGACCGGGCCTCTGCGTCTCGCTCGCGATTGAGCTTTCAACTAGTAAACTTACGAGACACAGGTTTATACTACGCGTAAAGATATATCTACTCATATACCGACATTTCTTAAATTTCAAAAGTTCAAGAAGTTCCATGTACACAAATTCCTACAACTTAGTCAGTGGTTTAACCTGTTGTGCTACCCACACAATTCGCAAACTTTCGCCTGATACAGAATTTTCGATAACGAAAATCTAATACAAAAAAACGTATTATAATAATTTATTTCTCGTTCTAAAATTCTACAAAATAACTTGATGAAAAAAAAATTGGTTGTCTGTAAAGTCGGTTTACGGACGATAGTTTAACGTGACAACGTCAAACAAAACATTGATGAAATGATCGTAACGTTACAGTGAGCGTAACGTTACAATGAGTCATCCTTTTTCGTGCGTGCAGCCGGCGTTCATCGATTTAGTAGACGTTATCACGTCAATTTTGTTTTTTCTACCTTCACCATGTTGCCACAGCCTTCTATTGCGCCCTATCCCTCCAAGTTAAATGATATAATTTTACGTCACTCGAACAAAAATCAAAAAGTCCATTTTTGTGGTTGACACGCGCTACCGAAACGTGACGTGGTCAGTCACATATATTGGTTGTTTTACAATAATTTTATCGCTGACTAGCTTTTGTCCGCGACTTCGTACGCACATATCCCGTTTTTTTCCGTTCTCGTAGAAATTTCGGGAAATTCTATCTTACTAGGATATAGAACGTTCCCGCCAACGTGTCTAACTCTATTTTTTCAAACCTAATTAATTTATCTACTCATATACGTATGCCTCTTAAAGCAACCATATTAAATAATATTATTTAAGTTCAAAACAAACATTAACTTTCCATCACTCACCATAATCATAGTTATTTCATTTCAGTACCACACATCTAACATTGCAACTTTAACCTTAAACCAATAGCCATAGAACTCATATTGTATAGACACACGTCACACATAGCATAGAGCCTCTTGATATCATTACACGCTCAATGCTTCGTATAGAGCTCTACATACGAGTGATGACATAGAGATGCTCTAGAAGGCTCTACGAGTTGTAAATAAATGTTTTTTTTTTATGAAAGTTCTAGTGTGATTATCTTTGAAATTACGCTTAGTCGAGGTTTAAAAGTCATTTTAGGTAAGTAGTTTTTTGTACTTTAAATACAAATAAGAGTATTTTGTTAAAAAGTTAACTGTTAATGTAAGAGCCACTACAGAATAGGCTGGAGCCTACCCAAAAGGCGGCAAAGACAACATCTTATCATAATACTTTGCGTTGGTATCTCAAACAAATTCAATAAAATAAATAAACTAGGTAAAAAAACTGCATATATACCTTTTACAAGGTACAATAACCTGTCATCAATTCAGTTTACGTTATTCCTTATCTATTCAGTAGTGTCTCTGACCCTACAAAAACAAAACACAATCAAACACAAAATTCCCCCCCTGTAAAATAAATAACAACTATATTTCACCCCTCAACACCCCCTCACAGACACCAACAGAACCTCACATAATAGATCTTATTAACCCTCTTTCAATAGAATTTTAAAATAAAAGCAAAATCCGTCGGACGTCCGAACGAGCCGTTCAATGGTGGCCATAGGACAAGGCTGCTCCATGCGTTGTGCTACAAGATTCATGGGTTTAATTGAAAATTCTATGGGGACTGCAATGAATGGCGTTTTTTTGCGAGCTTTCTGTGTGTTTTTGTGTACAATGGATTTCATCCCGTCGTGTTATTGTCGTTAAAACCTTATTGTTGGATTGGAGGTATTTATATATCATTAAGGTGACCTTGTGGGGTTGTTACTTGTTAACAGAGGTTGTAATCCTTGTAAGACTGAGGAAATTGTGGTGGGATATTAATATAACAACATTACAAAACGGTATTTTCGTTATGTGCCAAGAATAACATCCCGGAATGACTCGTCAAACGTACACTATAGGAAACATTATAAATTGCTAAAATTACGCCTGAATTTCAAATTGGATATGATTTTTGTATCTAATGAACAAATCATGAAACTTATTTCTTTAGAGTCCTTAATAAATATTTAAGAAAAACTAAACAAAAGACCGTTGTTTCTATATACCATTAAAAACTTGCCTCATCAATGTCAAACTTAATTCCCGATCACAAAAACTCTGTACTGAAAAGTTTCAAAGAAATTCAAGTACAGCCATAAACAATACAGGAAAATAAAACGAAAAATCAATGTAAAATCGGAGCATTGTCGAGAATCCAATAAATGCTAACTACCCTTTTCCCAAGGGGGTGAAGTGGCGTACAGCCTGAATGCCTCAGTTTTAGGCTCACGGTTCAACCCCTAGGGGGCGAAATGAGCTCATTTTTTAAATCACCCACTTAAAACGGTGGCTTTTGTGGGATAATATTTTAATTATCGTATTTTACAGTTTGGAGTATGACGTTGCTTTTATGAGTATGCTACTTTTTAATTTATGAGAGATGTGCCAGATTATTTTGTCACGAGAATTTGGTTGCTGATAAAATTGCTCATTATTTTTGGGGGATTACAGCTTAACATCAGTGTGTCATTGTATGTGTGTGTCACCATATTACTTGGAACTTTTTAATGATATATTAATTAAAATGATCTGTAATAAAGACTAAGTTAGAAATTCGATTCAAAGTAGATTCTTTCGAAAATAATTTTCATTTTCATTTTTCGTTTTCACAGCGAATTTACGTTCTAGCGAAATGAAAATATCTTTCATATCAATCAATAGGTATTGATACTAGATATCCAATAAAAATAATAATTCATATCTCATGTATCTGTTATAAATAGGTTTTACGAGTACAAAAGGTAGATGTGAAGTGATAGATAGCGATCCAATGCCCGAACATACACAAAGGTACATAAAAGCCATTTTTCCTGAATCTCAGTCTAGAATGAGAGCCATATATTTAACTGTCAAAGTTTATTGCTTAGGATATCGATTCTGGAGGGTAAGTAGAGTTGGTAGACGGACCCGCAGTAAAACACTAGCAAGACTTTAAAGAAATTCTAGATTTTAGAATTTATTCAGGTTTGAGGTGTCGTAGCATCCAAGGATAGCAAGAAGAAGTGTTGTCCGTGGCAAGATAGGCTGACGATATGTTTTTCATCGTGTGCAGAACTTGGATGATGTTACACACGAGTGTCGAGATTTAAATTTGATTAGAAAGGCTTATAGCTAGCAGTGGACGAAATGAAGATGTTGATGTCTACGATGTTTCTTAGATTGGATTAGGTTGTCGATAATATTCGGTGATTGAGATATTTTATATGAGACCAGCTTTTGTCCGCGACTTCGCACGCGCATATCCCGTGTTGTCCTGTTCTCAAAGGAATTTCGGGAAATCCTCTCTTGATGCTCCCCTTGGGGAGTCCCAAGGAACCTACATGCCAAATTTCAGCTTTCTACGACCAGTAGTTTCGGCTGTGTGTTGTCTGTCAGTCAGTCAGTCAGTCAGTAACGGAATATTTTTTTTATATTAGGATGATTTTTATGATGTCTTACAAAGCCTTTGTGCTGCAGCGGAGCCATAAATGGTAAGTTGAGCTAAAAGACTAACTTTCAAGCTCACAAAGTTACAATGAGAACGCAGAAAGATGTTGTGGTGAAAATTTTAATTCGTAACCTTCTCCATTTCGAACAATTCATCAAATAAACATGTACTAACAAGAGTAAAATGTAATTTGTATTCTAACTACCTACAGTGTTGAACTGAGAAGTCGTGCTTGAAATATTAAAAATCGGAATGCATTAACTCTTTAAAATGCTTTTCTAAATAACTCATAAAGCAGCACTATGCTATTTTCTGAATATTTCTCATTTTATAAATACATATAACTTTTCAAACACTGAAGAGGTTGTTTTTGTCTTTTGAATTTTGAATTAATGTTGTAATTTGTAATTATTTTTAGAAAAAAAGGGGATTATGAATTTTACAAAGTATCAGAGAGAATCATGACGACGACGAACACTGCGGATTGTACCCGCTTGCTGGCTGTGGGTGAATGGGAGCCGGGTCTTTGGCTACAGGCACTACCGTCACCCAACTTAGGTCTAAGCTGAGTGAGAGTACTTGCCGGATCGCTTCGTGTCTACGTCTGGGTGCTCCAAGCGGAGCTCCACATCAGTGTCAATGCGGTGAAGCAGTCGACCGCCTCGGATACCATGGCCTGTCTTGCAGTAGGAGCTGGTCGGTTAGCACGGCACGCCAGCATTAATGACATCATCCGTCGGGCTCTTGTCACCAGGGTGCCAGCTGTTTTAGAACCCAGTGGATTGGCACGTGATGATGGGAAGATGGGATGACCATAATGCCTTGGAAGGTGGGTAGGTCTTTGGTGTGGGATGCAACATATGTCGACACCCTTGCGCCATCTCATCTTCTTAGCACGGTGGACTGCGCTGGGGCGGCTGTTGCAGGTGCAGAAAATTTCAAACAGCGCAAATATAACAACCTTATTGGGAGTTATATATTTGAGCCGTTTGGGGTTGAAACACCCCATGTTTCAACACCAAACGGCTCAAATCTCTCTCCGAGTGTACACTGAGTCTTTCGGGACTTCAACAAGCAATTTGTCGACTGTTTACATGACCAGAGGACTGGGCTTTTCTTCGGCCAAAGAATCAGCATTCCCATTCAACGCGGCTGCCAGTGTTCTGGGCACTTTTGCAATGGACAGCGATGTGGATGAATTTTTTGATGCCCAATTATTTATTTTGTTTTTATACGCGTTTGTACATAATTTCGCGATTATTAGTCTAGTTGTTTAAGTATTTAGTTATTACTTGTACATATTATAGTTCGTTAAATGTACATAAACAATGATTATGACATTTGGTTTTGATCATCAAAGTTGAAGACTTTTTTTAACAAAGATTCTATATTTTTTCTATAATTTAGAATAAAACAAACGGAAAATTGAAGTCTCATAAATATTTCAACCCTCTTTTAAAAAAAAAAAACATAAATTCGTTTTTGCCGAATACCACGAAATGTTTAAAATTCCTAGCTACTATGGCCACACGAAATTAGCCAAACCTAAATTACATTTTAATTATATAAAACAGCGTTGTTAACTCCTTGGTTTCCCCATTTCTCCGCCCCTAATTAAATCCGACTATAATAATTAAAAACCGAAACAAAAAAATATAAAAACTAAAATTACCTAGTCAATCTAAAGGAGCAAGTGTCGCCACCTACCAATTACGTTGGAAAAAAACGCAGTTCCGTCAAATGTCTGGTACCCAAGGGTCCTTCCCATTCAGTGGCGGTCTCGACATAAGCACCACTTCTGCCTACCCCTCTATTATTTCACGAGAGGCTTTTACAATTTGAAGACTTAAGAAAAATAGGAAAAATGCAAGCAGCATTTTTCACGTCGATTTTTTTCATAGGCTTGTTAATTATGGAGGTGGAAATATAGTTCTGTGGGGGTGTTGACGTGAATGGTGAGGGGTGAAATGGATAATGGGCAGTTTGTATTATTGGTAATTGTTGGTCGTGTAGTTGGTGGCTTAGAATTTGTTCTTAAGATTTTTTTTTATTGAAAATGCCTGCATTGACGCTCGCAGCCTTCTATTTACTAACGGACGGGTTATTTAAATTCAACTCCCCGTATAACATTTTTATTTCTGCTTTTTTATTTCCTAAGGCCACCTAAGAATGGAATGACGCAAAAACTTATAATTACCCCATCTGACATGGATGATGACTTGAGATGTTTCAACCCCTATTGTAAGATCTCACCCCCATCTACAACCCCTACGTAAAACCCAGTATATTAACTACCTCTTAAGCTGTTTCTTTTATTGCACGACCATTTCTTTTCCTGCCCAACTATGCATAAAGAACATTTTTCTTTACCTTTCCATTATTTATTTTGCCAGCAACTGTAAAATTGAATTTAACTCGAACGCAAGTTGTTTTCAATTCGGTAAAAGAAAAGTTGGCGGTAAGGTAAGCAAGGATTGCTAAGTACACTTTGTATTGACACTTAAGTTGCAATGGATTTTTTACTTAGAGAAGATGTTTTACTTGGTTTGTATCTGCTGGCTTTTACTTCTTCTGCTCTATAGCAATGCTACTATAATGTGTGGTTTTAGGAAAACTCATGACACCAGGTGGCGCCTCTTAGATTTTTTTGATGTAACATGACGTTGAAATAAATTTGACAAAATCAAAATAAATCAAAAGTCATTTATTCAATTTAGGCTGAGTGCCAGCACTTTTTGAACGTCAAAGTTCTACATAAAGACAGTCCCCCAAAACGCCCACTCGTCACAACTTCTTAGTGTTGTAGCTAACCCGCATTCACATCCGCATCTCAGTCGGATTCTGTCAAAAGTGTATGGAAATTGAAGCTTTTTTGACAGCTAAATTGCGATGGACATGCGCTCTGATGCCTCTGTGTTGCCACTTTATTAACAGGTTTAGATAAGAGAACAGAGAGTTAATATTGTTTATAATATACCCAATTTAAACTGGTTAAATCACCTCTAAATTGATGAATAAATAAATTAGTTATTTGGATTTTTTCTATTACATGATATGTAAATTTTAAATTACATAAAATTTAAAATGCTGAAGCAAATTATATATTTTTATTAAAACATTAGTTTTCAATTTCAGTGAAATCTATACCGGAACGAGTGCAGACTGATATGAAGAAAGAGATCTCTTTTTGATCGTAAATTATGATCATCTGCTTGCCATCTCCCAACTAATAATTGGGACGAAGTTTATTAATAGGTCAGTAAAAGTTCTTATGTATTTACAATTCTAAACTAGCCACTAAGTGTAATCATTAAACCACTAGTCCCAGTTAACGAACCACTCTAGTCCCTGCGGTACCACTAATATACTTCCCAATTAATATCTAGAAATTCTAGACTGTTCCGACCAGTTACCGACCGTTTCAAATAGAATATTTTAAACCTCAACTGAGAATTGAATCGGCGTCCCGAGGGACAGCTACTTTGAAATAGAGGACAAATTGCAGCATTTCATAGAAAATATTTATAAACTCTTTTCGTAAAGTTGGCTATCATGTTCGTTGTTCTTTTTTGTTGTTAGGTTGGTAAATGTTGGCTAATACAGAATGATTTGTAATCGAGTGCGTTCCTTCAAGTGAGGATTCAAGGAAATCTAAAGCATTCCCTTTGAAAGAACACATTCAATTATTAGTCACACTGTTAAAGGAACTTTTTCGTCAGTATTTTACCTTCAATTTTTGAAAGATTGACTGAAGCTCTGATTGGTTTACACTGTCAAATCTCAGATTGGATACTGTTATAGGAACATATATTCCATGTCGCTTTGCAATACATAAGAAAGTATTACATAGCTGCAACCGGGGGGTTCTTAAAGACATGAGTGAATAGGTTATTACGTTACATAGTGGTCAAACGCGAGCCGACTTGCAAATTATTCAAGCTCAAAAGTAACTTTTGAATGAACTAAGTTGTACGTTGGAATGAGATTGAAAGGGCTAATTTAATAATTGAATAGGCTTTTAGGCAGCCTAGGGTCAAATCAATCATTTTTGAAGTACAAAAAAAATGTTCTTGATTTCAATATTTCCATCAAGAACCTGATACTAATAATAAATTCTTAAAGGTTCTATTTCAACCCTTTTAGTGCCTTTTTCTCAAAAATTCTACTAAAATATTCCATTAGGTGACATTGAAGAATCTTTCCAGGATCGTTCATTCGCAGTAATTGTCAGAGTTTAATAAGAACGAATGAACGAATGAATTGATGATGGAGTTTTAAGCGAGTTGTTCTTCAGAAACTTTCCAATCCGTACTTCCGCTTAGTTTTTAATTGCCAACTGAATCTTTTGAATTCTCCGTATAATGTATTATGTCGAAATGTATTGACAACAACTTTTCAATTGAAGAATGGTTCTTTTCAGGCCCTGAATACTAAACTTTTTCTTTTTGTAAGTAATTTCGGATTTTTCCGATACTTTGTGTGTCCAATTTTGCGTGCAAATTAAGCTTAAAGTTTCTTTTGACAAGGAAGGAACTTTTTAATTTTTGACGTCTCTGGAATTGTATAGCTAATTCTGAACAATCAAGCTTCTGTGCCAAAGGGTTTAGTAGACGTGTATATCTCACCGATAAATTGTATACTACTATAAATCTTTATAATATTAAAATTTCTCGATATATTATGAAAAAATCGTTTTGTATATGTACTATAAATCCTATCCAAATTCAATAGTTTCCAATACATCCGTGTCTTATTAAGAGAAAATAGTTAACGATTTCACGCGATATTTTACAATCTAACGGCGTTTGCAATTTTACGGTGACATAGGTATACAATTAGTATAGATGATATTTCGCCTGTTCATTACATCCATATACTTGCCTATGCCTATGAAGGAGTCTATTCATATACTTTGAGATTTCACGTGACAATGCGACGAGTCGAGACGTGTTCATAGATCAACATGCCTAGCCAATTTTCATCTATATTGGGGTCGGCTTCCAGCCTAGCCGTTACAGCTGGGTACCAGTATTTTATATGGAGCCACTGCCCATCTGACCTCCACCTCCCAGTAACTGAGTAACACGATACCACTTGGCAAGACTGGTGTCAGATTTTCTTGCTTCTGACTACCCGTAACGATTGTCAAAGATCTTCAAATGTCACAGTGAAGTCTCGGTATATAATGGATGGATGGGTGACTACCCATCCAGAGACCGACCTCGGTAAGCATTGCTTAACCCCGAAGATCGTTCGGTGCGGCTGTTATTATTTAGCCACAAGCTCCTTCGTAACGAGTCATGAGCTCGTCGATATTGTTTGAGAATGTTATACTTTCATATAAATGTTTAACGGTGTAATAATTTTACAAAAATGTGTTTTGTTGATATGAGTCTTGTGGTACTTGAAAGAAACCAAGTTCAGTTCCCTTCAAAATGGTTGAGCGGAATGGTGCTGATGCACGCGTCATGTTCGTGAACGGGCGCCGTCAGTGGAGACTGGTCATCCCTTGGTTGCCACTGCCTCATTTTAATATTTCATACTATAAATTGTTTTTTTTCTTTCTTTACATTGTTCTCATATATAGAAGCAACAAGGTTTATGTAACCAGGATTTTTGTAAACATAAAATGATTTAAAAGAGTGTCCGTGGAGTTTCTTGCACGTTCTTCTCCATAGAGATCTACGCTTGCGAACGTGCAAATAGCTTCATGTTTTTGACGGACTGACTTTGACAATTCAAAAGTACCTGATAATGGTTTATTTGAAATAAATGCTTTGACTTTTTTTGACTTTTGAACCAATTTTATTTATTATTTATTAATAATATGTTGGCACGCAGGTTTTCAAGGTGCTCGAAAGAGGTACCTAAAGAAAACACTATTTAGGGCATACTGCCAGTTCTACTATACATGTAGCCTGTGGGTCAATGACACGCAGCGAGTCGTCAGCGCCCTGCGGGTCCAAAACAACAACGCCTTCCGGTTGCTGATGGGACTGCCTCGCCATTGCAGCGCTTCAGCGATGTTTGCAGACGCACAGGCGGATGGCTTCCATACCATAATTCGTAAGAGAGCGGCATCGCTGATGCGCAGGGTGAGGGACAGTTCCCACAGCTACCTGAGGGTTGTTGCTGAACATACAGAGAGTCCTCTATGGAGGCAATGTTTACGCATCTATATTAAATAGTTTAAGTTTTCCTCGCCATGTTTTTTTTTTTAAGGATGGGAAATCATCAAATGACTTCTTCCGCTCTGGGTGGAGCGGAAGGGCGTGTCAGACTCTTACTGACTAAAACCCATCCGTGTTCCTTCTAAAGCCCTTTGCGTTCCAGGGCCGCGGTGACTCTTTCGAGCAAATTCCGCAACCCTGGCAGGCTCTGGCCCTAGTAGCGGGCCCCATCTTCTATGCTGACATCTCTTTGAGGCGCGCGTGAAACACAACGCGCCATCGACCCGGGCCTGGTGGTGATCGGACAGCGAGCCACCCAACGCTCGCCGTCCGCAGGCCTACGCCTACGGTGGCCGGGGATCGCCCAGCGACTCCCGACGCCCTGGGCGTCTTCTCCTGTAGTTCTAACATAGTTTTTAAGTTTCTATGTATACTAACGCTATGGTTGATTAATAACATACAACAATTTCTACTTAAAAACATTGTCCCATTTGTTATCTTTTATTATTTTGCTGATATTCTATTTTTTTTAAATTATTATTTAAAAATAGAATATTTTTAAATCTGAACATCAAACTACGTATAATGAACAAGCATTAAGTAGTTATTTCGGATGTTTCTTTTTTAATAAAATTAAATTTAAAGTACTTAAAGTGAATGAGTATTAGTTTTATGCGGCGGGGATTTTTAATCTGTGGGATTTGTGATTATTCTCCCGCCATGAAGGTTCAACATGTTTTGGTTTATATTTTTATTAAATTGAGTATTATGAGAAATATAACGAAGCATTGGAAAGTATACTGCGCTTTATTTAACCTCCTAGCTCTTAAAGTTTGTACATTGATTACATCACAGATTTTGCGAGAATTTTCAGCTTTATTGTCAGATTAAAAGGATAGAAATTACCGTTTATTTACTAACCTCAAAACAACTGACACCTAACTTCCCCAAACCGTCTTAAAGACAATACCCCAACTTTTTATACCTTATAGTTCCACTCGAGAGCATCAACGGTTTCCTGTCGTCTTTGTTACCCCTTGTAGGAAGCACGCGTGAACGAACTTGAGGGTACAACAAAATGATAAGGATGTGCGCTCGATGACTCGTATCAAGCTATAGGAGATATGTCACTGAGTTATTGCAAACACCGTCAGTTTGTGACATCTTGCGAAATTATAAAGTCTCGCTCGATATACAAGTTGACTGGTAATTGTGTGCGATAAAATGGTTGCAGTAGACCACATTTGCAAATATTTTGACCCTAAAACTAACAGTTTTTGGTTTTGGGGTAGATACTTATTATTAAATAACTAATGCGGGCTCACACGCGGGACACGAATATTATAAAGGCTAAAGTTTGTGAGTGTGTGTGTGTATGTTTGTGACTTCTTTACGCGCAAACGGCTGGACCAATTTTGATAAAACTTGGTATACAGGAAGCTGAGAACCTGGGTTAACACAAAGGCTACTTTTAAACCGCGGGTAACTCCGCGGGGCGTAGCTAATTAATAATATATTTTTTTAATGCTTATGTTGATTTGTGTGTCACATAGTATCTACGATCTTAGCAAGGGGAAGAAGAAGGTAGAATCAATACATTCAACATTTTTGAATGGCTTGTGTGATCTAAGTATTACTTCTCGATATAAAATAATACGGTTAGAAAGTTGACATGTTATTCTTATAGTCTAAATAATTATTAAGCCTATGTAATCCACGATTTCCAGAATGAAATATCTCTATATCCACTAAAACCAAATACCAAAATAATACTACTACAAACACAAACTATTACATATTATTATATGATTAACATACAGCATGCTCCAAATCTCCCTCCAAGGTCAAGTTCAACTAACAATGACTTCGAACAGAAAGCTATCAGCCACGTCTGAATGTCTGTATGTATGTGTGTGTATAATAAAAACACAAAGCTCGTGTCCGCTGGCCCGTGGAGCGTGGTTATCCGCCATCGTGGGTACGAAACTTGGAAGGGTTTTTAGACTGTACGATTTTATTTAGTTTATTAAACTATTTCGGAACGACTGGTTGTCGTCTTCGATTTTGTCGTAAATTTACTGGGAAAATTGTGATTTATAATTTTAACGCCCGAAAAATTTTGATTTAAAGACGATTTTGCGGGGGATTTGGTGACAAAACTATTTTGTATTGCTTATATCAATACCTACCGCACTATTAATATTCGTTTGTGATAGGACTATTTCGGAAGTTGTATTTGTTTTTCCCAATTTCTAATGTAACATAGGTAAATGCTAAAATTACAACAATAACTTACACTTAAGTACACGTTTTGATAAAATATGAGAGCAGTGAAATCGGTTCTATGCTGTGGTCTATGAGTTATTTCCAAGATGGAAACTAAATAAACAATGTATCAACATCAACTTTCTATATATCTATTGGAGTTTGGTTTCCGCACTTAATTCTGATGTTGGACCATTGTGCGTGTCCATCAACATTTTTAGCAAGATCATAATTTGACGTGAGCCGTCCTAAAGCAACAATCCCCATAGAAACACCAACAAAATCGTATCGCGCCCGTATCGTACTCTGTAAACGCGGATCAAGGAGTGCGCAGCGAAGCGTGAATCCTCCTCACAAGGTCACAACACCCTCTGCACAGCGGAGGTATGTTCACAATATAATAACGGCTAAAGTTTGTATGTAATTGGATGGGTGACCATACATTACGTACCGAGAATCTTCCATGTCTCGGAAATCAACTTAGATTTTAGTCCCGGCTGTTATTGGTTGATCTTTGACAGTCGTTACGGACAGTAGACAGACGCCTCACAATCTGAGTACCAGTTTTACCAAAAGTAACAGGCTAAAATTAATAAAAATCTAACGAGATATAACCATTTCATTCAATTAAGAGCTTTTGTCGCGACTTCGTACGCGCTTATCCCGTATTATCAAAATTCAAAATTCAAAATTCAAAAGTCATTTATTCAAATTAGGCTGAGTGCCAGCACTTTTTGAACGTCAAAGTTCTACATAAAGACAGTCCCCCAAAACGCCATCCCGTTCCCGTATAGCCTATAGCCTTTCTTCATTAATGTGGCTATCTTAAACAAAAAAGTATTTTTTCAAATCTGACTGGAACTTCCAGAGATAAAGGCGTTCAAACATCTTCATGAATGTGGCTATCCTCAACAAAAAGTATTTTCCAAATCTGACTGGAACTTCCAGAGATAAAGGCGTTCAAACAAACAAACTTTCAGCTTTATTATATAGATATCTGCGTCCCTCTCGCAAAACCGTCGTTTTTATGGTCACTCCAATGTAAAATACTGGTATTCAGCTGCACCTAGATAGACTGGAATTCGCTTTTAATATGGTTGAAAAAAAGCTAGGTAGATAATAATGTTAATGGATGGTAATCCAGTCAAGAGACGGTGAACCTGGGTTTGTGCTCCTAGTATTGCACCAAGACAACTTCCTTCATAAAAAGCTCAACTACTCATAATCCAAATACCTTTAGCCCAATTTATTTAGGGGTACCTCACCATCTTATCACCTCCTTCATAGCCATAGCTTTTTCCCACGGCTTTGCTCGCGTTTCTATAGATTTACGCAAAAAAATCGTATCCAATAACCGTCTCCAAGGCCCACCTTTCTCTGTACCAAAATTCATCAAAATAGGTTAAGCAACTTAGGCGTGAAAGCGTGGCAAACAAACAAACAAATTCACTTTCGCATTTCTAACATTAGTTAATATCAACTTTCTAACAATCTATCTATATTATTGAGAGAAGATCTAATTAACGTCTGAAACTATTTGTTCTAATAGTTCATCTTGTAGTCCGCTTTCGATTGATCAATTAATTAGTGTATCAAGAATAGAAATAGTACTTCTAAGTAAATGCTCGAGACGATAAAATTACCAACCTCGTGTAACTCCTGTGCCATTACTAATCCAAACATTTGTTAAATAGGAAAAATATATAACATAAGTAGGTACTTACTGTAGAAAGGTTACGAAAATAGTGTTCTCATTGTAGTAGGTAATATTTGGAGTACAATACACGCTTACAATACACATCGAAGATTCTCATACGTTTCTGAAGAAATATCGTAGTGAGGAAAATATTTTTTTTTACTCTTTTTATCACATTGTGAGTTCCTAACCGAGATTTACAAACATAGCACAAGAACCCTCAGTTGACTCAGTTAAGTTTCTCAATTCCCCAAAGGGTTAGGTAGAGGTATACCTGAAGTAGGCGTAGGTATATCTCGCCAGATACATTAAACCATAATTATTTTTATTTAAACTTCATGCACAATCAAGGTCCGCCCTTGTACCATCATGGGCTTAATGCTACAAGGTAGTGAATGGTAGAGAAGGCTCTACCAGTCAACCTTTAGGTTAAATATAACTACACAGTGGTAGGTGTACAACAAATAAATAAATTTTAAAATATAATTTTGTATCGGAAAGAATAAACAAATACTATAAATAATACTAATAAATACACAAATCATCCGATCCCAAACTAGGCAGACCCTGTGCTATAGCAACCAGACAACTGATAAACATACTTATATATTTCTAAATGCACACATATTATAGGCAAATTACACCCAGTCACAGAACAAATGATCATGCTCATCACACAAAGATTTGTCCTGGGTGGGAATTAAACCCACGACCTCCGGTTTAGCAGTCAGGGTCACTAACCACTCGACCAACAGGCCAGTCGAATTGAACCTAGTACCTACCTCATACTCAGTAGCAGCGCAATGAACGCCTTAAAACAGCAAAATACATTCAATCAAACAATAAACTGCTCTTTGCAAGTCTTCCAAACAAACTTTTTTAAAGTACTCCATCCTTAGACTATTGCAATATTTCTATATTATAATTCTTGACTGATTTGTATGCCGACTCCAGTAAACAACCTTCTAACAAGCTGGCATTGAACATAACCAGACTATTATCCTTTTATTTGAAAGAAGATATTTCGCGTGAGCTTTGTCACTTTATCTGACTTTGTCGTGTGATCTTAACCTTGGGCACAGATAATACAATACTAGCGTACCTACCTTAGAAAATATCAAGGCTTGTATCGGTTACAAATGTTTATTGAAATATCAAGGACTTTCTTCAACTATCAATGTTAACTATAAGTGACTATTTTTTTTTTTTTTTTATGGTGGTATCATCAAATGACTTCTTCCGCTCTGGGTGGAGCGGAAGGGCGTGTCAGACTCTTACTGACTAAAACCCATCCGTGTTCCTTCTAAAGCCCTTTGCGTTCCAGGGCCGCGGTGACTCTTTCGAACAAATTCCGCAACCCTGGCAAAGTTCTATACTACTACTACGGGTAAAATTGTATGCTTATTTTAAAGAAGTTCTCATGCAATTGCTGGAATTCTTTCAATTCTATCAGGCTCAACTTATACTGGACTAGATTTTGCCCGCTACTGCGTCCGCGTGGAATAGTTACTTAAGACAGACATTTTTATTTTAAGATTTCAGTCAATGCTACTGAACAGAGAAAGAATAGATAGATATAGATAGTTTAATAAATGTTCGACGTGATTCTTTAAATTGGCATTACTTTTTTATTTATGCACCGATTGACATGAAACACACCAAATTCTAAGTGAAGCTTACCACAATGTATTGGTGAAAACCACACCTAAATCGGATAAGCCGTTTCTGAGATTAGCGTGCACAAACGCACAGACAAACAGATAAACAGGCAAAAATTCTAACAATCATTGTTACGGGTGCTATTTGCGTTGATAAAGGTTCCAATAATGTTTTTTTTTCATATATCTTCCATTTACAGACAGCGATCCGTTACATTTTTGTTATATGTACCTATAGGTAACATGTGCAATTTTTTATCGTGGAATAATGAACGGTTCAATGTGCTTTTTCCCTACTATGTTGGGATTGGCTTCAATTCCAACCAAAAACAGCTAAATACCATTATTTAACATGGAACTACTACCTATTCGTTCTCCGCAACCCCGCAATTGCCTTGCCTTGGCAAGCCTGGGCTCAGATTTCCAGGCGTTTAATTATCCGTAACGACTCTCAAAGATCAGTGGGGTCCAAAAACTTAACGTGTTTTCCGAAGCACGGGAGAATCTCGGTATGTTAAGATGGTCATCCATCTCCCTAGCGGCGTCAACGTAGTCTGCTACGCTGACGACACGCTAGTCTTGGCGCAGGGGGGGGTCGCACCAGGCGGCGGCCGAAGTGACATGACACGCGGGGTTGCGACAGTCACTGAGAGGATCCGGCAATTGGGTCTGGAGGTGGCCCTGCACAAGTCCGAAGCCATATGTTTTTATGGTTCTCGGAACAGGCCACCAATGGGATCCCAAATAACGGTAGGAGGGGTTCACATCGGCGTCGGGTCGACGATCAGGTACCTGGGGCTCGTTCTCGACAGCCGATGGAACTTCGAGGAGCACTTCCGACGTTTGGCTCCAAGACTGAAGCGGGCCGGGGCTGCCTTCAAGCGGCTCCTGCCCAATCTAGGGGGTCCAAACGCCTCCTGCCGGAGGCTCTATGCGGGGATCGTGCGGTCCATGGCCCTTTATGGGGCCCCAGTATGGGCACTTACGTTGAAGGGGCGACCTGCATGCCAGCTCAACGCGTCCTGACCATTCGGCTGGCCCGGGGATACCGCACGGTCTCCGGCGAGGCGGCGAGCCTCCTTGCCGGATTAACGCCATGGGATCTGGAGGCGAGAGCCCTCGCGCACGTTTACGCGTGGCGCGTGGAGGCGCTTCGCCGGGGCGAAACTCCGCTGCCGCGGCAAATTGCATCGCGGCGGACGGAGCTCCGGCAGGATACCATGGCGGTATGG
>NDFZ01005415.1:487243-598137 GCA_002192655.3 Mamestra configurata
GGGATCCCAAATAACGGTAGGAGGGGTTCACATCGGCGTCGGGTCGACGATCAGGTACCTGGGGCTCGTTCTCGACAGCCGATGGAACTTCGAGGAGCACTTCCGACGTTTGGCTCCAAGACTGAAGCGGGCCGGGGCTGCCTTCAAGCGGCTCCTGCCCAATCTAGGGGGTCCAAACGCCTCCTGCCGGAGGCTCTATGCGGGGATCGTGCGGTCCATGGCCCTTTATGGGGCCCCAGTATGGGCACTTACGTTGAAGGGGCGACCTGCATGCCAGCTCAACGCGTCCTGACCATTCGGCTGGCCCGGGGATACCGCACGGTCTCCGGCGAGGCGGCGAGCCTCCTTGCCGGATTAACGCCATGGGATCTGGAGGCGAGAGCCCTCGCGCACGTTTACGTGTGGCGCGTGGGTTCGATCCCCGGCCACCGTCGGCGCGGGCCTGCGGACGGCGAGCATTGGGTGGCTTGCCGTCCGATCACCACTAGGCCCGGGTCGATGGCGCGTTGTGTTTCACGCGCGCCTCAAAGAGATGTCAGCATAAAAGACGGGGCCAGCATAAAAGATGGTCATCCATCTACAGACCAACTAAGCGATGTTATTATTTTCTTCTTTTCTCTCTTCTCTGTTGGTACGCTCTTCTCTGTTGGTACGCTCGTTCCAGAGCGGTCTTGGTCGTCATGTAGTGTTCCGAGCAGTTACGACCTTCTTCACAATTTCTCTCCATTTTTGCCTATTAGCGGTCATCCTGGCACACTTATACAATGGGCCGCACACAGCAGACTTGATGAGGTCGGTCCATCGCATGGGTGATCTACCGCGAGGCCTGGTGCCTTCGACTCTGCCTTGCACAACGAGGTATTCGATGGAGTCACTTTTTATCATTATTATTCAGCCTAAGCTAAAACACAGCATATAACTACTAGTAACTTATAAATCGCTACAATGCTTTAAACATAAGCAGCATAGAAGTGAACAAAATAAACAGATGACAAGTGAAAGATCAACATAATAAGGCCACCTTCCCGTAGCAACTGTCATGACTCATATTCTTATTACTTCATAAAATTCGTGCTCTTTTATTTCACAGCGACTGGGGCCGCCGCCATCTTTGTCATTTAATCTTCCTGTTGTCAAGCGACCTTGACCTTGAAATGCCAAGGTGACAGGGTTGGGTGGGTGTACGTGTTTGTTTTGTAGTTTAGTTTATTTCAGAAGCTTGAAAGTTTTAGGAACATCCTTATTTCAGCGTTTACCAGTTACTGGAACGTGGATTGTCGGAGAGGCAGTCGATCTTTATAAAATACTTGTATCCATCTAGCTAGTTACTATTTCAGAGAAAATGGAAGGAAACCGGAGGAAAACTCTATCATTTTACATTCTGCCTAGAATGTACTTACTTTTTTTGGGGCTTAGCATGAATTTGTTTCACCCTGTACCGTGCCACTCAGTCCTCTCCACTTTTCACTGCGTTGTGCTTTTAAAATTGCTATATAAGACTATTTTAATAACTCTGTATTAGTTTTACAAGTGCATATTTAGATCATGCCAGTATTATAATAGCAACTTCACGACCTATAAATCGGTTGAAATATCAACCCTTCGCGTTAAAAGCTTACCCACACTAGTAAAGCTAACCTACCCGTCCACAACTGTAATTATTTTAATTGCACAGTTTACGAGACCACTCCAGTAATTAAATGTGCACCAACATTGCCTGTATTTTATTATAATTATACATTGCATTGCAATGACCTACTAACCAGAAAATTCTACATCCTATAATTGACATCATCACTTAAGCCAAAAGACGTCCAATGCTGGACATGGGCCTCACCCAAGCGTCGCCACATCGACTGGTCCTGTGCGTCTCGCATCCAGCGGATTCCACCAGCCTTCACTGGATCATCAGACTTTATAGGAGGTCTTCCAAAGCTGCGTGCTTCGGTAAACGGTTGCCACTCCAGAACCATTAAGCCTCATCAACTATCAGTTCTGCGCGCAATGCCTTGCCCACTCTCACTTAATGTTACTCTAAAACCCTTCAGGTTTTTGTTTATTTGAGATGGGTTTGCTCTTGACTCTAGTCTAGGTCATCGATGACAGAGACAAAGTCGATGATGGAGCTAGTTCGCTCTAATTTTGAAGAGATTAGGGTTGTAAGCGTTCGGAAACACAGACGCAGGCAGAGAGTTCGACTCCTTTGCTGTGCGCATTATAAAAGACTATCCTTTTATACTACTATACATTTATATAATATATTTTATAAATATAAAAGGTTATCTATTCATTCGATTCTGTATATTGTATAGCGTGGTAGCACCACGCTATACACTATATAATAGTTTCCTGGTAATTGGCACATATGATGAAAACATCACCTTAGTGATAAAACATAGTTAAATGGTTGATATAAACTTCATACAATACCAGCGTGCTATACAAACGGAAATTCTCAGAAAATCACTTCATTTCATAATACCCTCTTGGCTTTCATGTTGCCCTGGTACCGACGCGCGACGCCGGATAAGTCAGTATTATTTACTTCAAAGAGAACTCATGCAATACAGAGAAACATTAGTTAGCATTATAATATGTTTTCCGGATTTATTTTTGTTATTTAGTCACTTAATTTTCCTTGTGACCTTTGACCTTGGGATTCAAGGAAGTGGATAAGGGAACATGCTGTAGATGTTAACACAATATTTTTCTGACTTCCTTTTTGTACTGTAATGTATTTCTCGTGTATGAGGTAAACTATATCTCATGTCATGTTCAAAAGGCTACCTGACTAGATGACAAAACTGACCTTAAAAGTTATAGCAGATGAATTCATGCTCTTTTATTCGACGTTAATATGACATACTGTCACTTTAGAAAAAAATCGACTTCATAAGTTCGTTGTCTCTGGCAATCATGGTGTAACAATACATTCTAATACCCACTGTGCCATGTTATTCAGCCCAAGATGGATTTTACTTATTTTAAGCCTGTTCTATCCAACTACAGGGTCAAGCCTTTATAACCGACTACAAAAAAAGGAGGAGGTTCTCAATTCGGTCTTATTTTTTTTAAATGTTTCTCACTAGAGAATTCCGTCATTTATGAACCGATTTGAAAAATTCTTTAATATGTGAAAGGATATACTTTCCGATTGGTCTCATAGAAATTTCATCAAAATCGGTTCAGAAGTTAGATTTTTAAAGCAAAATAGCTGGAAAAATATGTCATCCAGGTAAACGAAATTGCATATTTTGGCTTTCCAGCGGTGTTGTTAGGTGTGGGGTACCACTAATTTATTTCCATCTCCCAGGTTTGAGAACGTTTGACTTTGTGCAAAACGCGGGTGTTTTGGGGGACTGACTTGTTTTAAGGGACTGTCTGTAAAACTGGCGTTAAAAAGGCTCTCATCCCAATTAGATAAACGACTTTTGATTTTGTGTAAATTATTACGTAACTACTTGTCTCAAAACAGTGAACATAAACAATGTGAAGTTACCAGCATGTGTCCTCAAATAAATTAATTTGTGTAGAAATCTGATTAAGCTATCAGCCACTATTCTTAGTTCTAAAACCTACATATATACCGTTTACCTGTAAGTAACAATTCGTAAAACTAGCACTTGACTGCGTCGAGATCTTCCCACGGGGGCTTTAATATTAATATCTTGCCACGCTCCGCTTGCCACCGCAGGTTCGAGCCCGCGACCCGATGGGAAACAGTTTTTGTGATGTTTGTAATGTGTATTTAAATAGATACGTGGATTAGAAAAAGTATGTGATACGTGAATGCTTCTCGAAGACTAAGTGGGAAATGGTTTGAGCGTCGAAGGACCAAATTTTTTTTAGTTCTTTATTGACAAGTGGCAGTGGGCAGGGCACATTGCTCGCAGAACAGATGGTCGATGGGGCCGAAAAGTTCTGAAGTGGCGACCGCGTACCGGAAGACACAGCGTTGGAAGGCCAACCACAAGGTGGACCGATGACCTGGTGAGGGTCGGCTGATATGATGATCATGATGACCTACAGAACTAAAGTTTTGTACGAATATTTACAGTGATTATAAAGTTCATGTACAAAGGCGAACTTAACTCAAAATTAAGTTTTTTCCCACCATACTTAGCTATTTAAATTCGTAACTATTTTTACACAGTTGTTGCCAATTTGCCTCATAATACTGATATTCAAAGCCTTTAAATGAAAGTTTTATTGTGATGTTACAGTAGTGCTATTTATTCTCATCGTGATAACTTCAGTTAAGTGAGCTGTAAGTGGTATGACAGTAAGTTTTTGATTTGTTTTATTTTTACAGAATCGACTGACAGAATTCATCATTAGCCGAAAGACGTCCACTGCTGGACATAGGCCTCCCCCAAAGGGGGGGTTGTCATAATCGCCACGCTTGGCAGGCGGGTTGGCGATCGCAGTGTAGCTGTTGCAATGTACAGAAGCACAGATAATGCTGTTGACCATTCTATGGGTGGGTCCCTTAGTCGCCTCTTAAGACACCCACGGGAAGTGATGGGATGGTGATATTCCTTTACGTCCGACCCCATACAGACCACCGATAGAACTATAGGACCGTAAATCGAACTTTCCATTATAATGACATAATTGGCGATCAATGTAGTTTAGTAGATATTCCAGCCTCAATTATAGTACCTTAGAAGTAGACCAATAAGTATTTTTTTTAAAGGATGGGAAATCATCAAATGAATTCTTCCGCTCTAGGTGGAGCGGACTCTTACTGACTACAACACATCCGTGTTCCTTCTAAAGCCCTTTGCGTTCCAGGGCCGCGGTGACTCTTTCGAACAAATTCCGCAACCCTGGCAGAGACCAATAAACCTAAACCACACTTAAAAATAAAAATAAACTAGCAATGTGAGTGTCACATTACTAATACTCCTGTTAACCCCAAAAGCGTAGTTAATACCTTTGTAACAGGAGTCGGTTAATGACAGTAATACAACCGCTGGGCTTGTATTTGTTTCACAAAAATCGTAATACTGGTGGAAAATTAAATTACTAATGCCAGATAATTTAGGTCGTTGGTAATAAAAATACTAACCGACTTCCAAATAAAAAGGCACTACAAAGTATGAAATAACTTTAAATTTCGGATGTCGTTTTTGGTTGTTTCTTCGTATTTTAACACCGACTAAAAAAGTATTTTATTTTTTAAAATTTCTATGGGACCAATCGGAACGTAGGTATATACTTTCACATGAAAAAAGTTTTTTTTCAAAACGATTCATAAATGACGGAGTTATGAGGTAAAAAATATAAAAGAAACAACCGAATTGAGAACCTCCTCCTTTTTTTGAAGTCGGTTAAAAAAGGATCATAGGCTCATAGCTACTGACTCAAATATAATGTTTATTGTGTAAGTTCTTCTTATGACTAAGCATCAAGAAATGGACTGGATCAAAACTTAAAGCATTAATTTCTTTCTCAAGCAAATTTGAACCTTTTTGATTGACCGACTCCTAGACAAGATTTCGGTCTTTTAAAAGATGAAGCTAGTAGCATGTCTCAAAGCGTTTAGACTATTTCTATGGAGAAGAACGTGCAAGGAGCTCTATGGACACTATCCGCCAAAGTACCGAAAGAATTAAGTTTGTGTTAAAGAGTTTTGTTACTATTTTTGGTGTTCCTACAAAAAAGTATTATCTATATATCCTATTATTTAATTGATAACCCTCTTTAAGCAAAGAACAATGTGACGATTTATTCAACTTCTTGCGAGTGTGTAATAATAATTTATTGCATTCTTAATATTGCAATTGTTGTTAACTTGTATGTAATATCGATTTGAAATTCTTATGTTGTTAGATAATGTATGCCCTAATAGGTAGTTTTTTGAGTTACCATAACCTAACTATAAAACCTACTGTATCACCAAAAAGCATACTAATAAATACTTTGACTTTGTGTTCAACTTAAAGCAAAACCGACTGGTTACCGTGCTGATGATTTAAACTTCTTTTCACAGAATAACAACAGATTCGCACCACATGTCTCCACAGTCTGTCAAACTAAAAAAATCACAGGTACAACAATCATTCCACCCAAATGGATACTAACCATTCCAAAGGTTTCACCTATCAAGTTTCTTAGCAACACCATTTGTACAAGACCCCTCTTTTTCTTCCTTAACACCGTTTTTGTTTAAGAGAATGGAGTAGGTTAAGGGGACAGGGCAGGTCTGAGTAAAATGGGTGATAATCTGGATACTACCGCACGGTGACTGATATACGATATGTTGGCTAAAGGAAATCTGCTTTGGCTTGGGATAAAAGTGGAGAATTTAATAAAAAAATCTAGCTAGGAATAACTAGTTTTTTAGTAAAAAAACGGCTCAGTGCGAGTTGCACAAAGAGTTCCGATAGAATAATATTTTTAATTAATAACCTTAGATTTGTTCCCCAATAGTGATCTCGTTGCCACAATTTATTTGTTACATAAATCCACAATAATAGAAAGTTTTCTTTAATTTTGTAATTTTAAATATCTTTTTTTTTCTGTATTGTCGTAAATTCCCTTTTTTTTTAAGGATGGGAAATCATCAAATGACTTCTTCCGCTCTGGGTGGAGCGGAAGGGCGTGTCAGACTTTTACTGACTAAAACCCATCCGTGTTCCTTCTAAAGCCCTTTGCTTCCCAGGGCCGCGGTGACTCTTTCGAACAGATTCCGCAACCCTGGCAGCCTCTGGCCCTAGCGGGCCCCGTCTTTTATGCTGACATCTCTTTAAGGCGCGCGTGAAACACAACGCGCCATCGATCCGGGCCTGGTGGTGATCGGGCAGCGAGCCACCCAATGCTCGCTGTCCGCAGGCCCGCGCCTACGGTGGCCGGGGATCGCCCTGCGACTCCCGACGCCCGTCGTAAATTCCCTAGCTTTAGATTTTTCGTAGATTACCTAAAACAAGTAAACTTATTTTATGATAGTGAAATTGTAAATCTTTGGGGAATGGAACTGGTGTCATTAACACAGGTTACCATGTAACCAAGCTAAGATGCCAGTTGCGATACGTTCCGTGACTTCGAAACCAATGTGATTGTGCCTAAGACGTTTTTGTAATCCGTTAACTGGTTTTTATTGTGACTAATAAAGCATTATTATTATAATTTATTTGTTTGCGCTATGCGTCCCTGTTTGGGTCGCAGAAGTTCATATCTGTACAAATTTTGACTGAGCCGGTACAGTACGTTCGGAGGAAATTGGCTGTGACAGACGGGTAGATACACTAGTGATCCTGTAAGATAAAGGTTACGTTTTTTCATGGAAACAAAATGGCAAAGGATACTGAAAAATAATTCTCTATTTAAAGTACTAACCGTGATTTAGAAATGGTTCTTAAAGCATAAAAAATGCTCACCCATCCAATGACCGACCTTCGTAACTGCAGTCTATGTATTATTAAGTCGTAAGAGTTACCGGAAATGTAGGTTACAAAGAAAAATAATATAATGCGAAAGAGTGAACATGAACAATAATATGAAAATCATTTTAAATGAATCTAAAGACCAAATAACATGCTACATTTTCACACTCAAATCCCCTTAAAAACAATGAAATTGAATAACATTTAGTTGTAAGGTAAGTAAATGTAGGTATCCGAATTCCGCCAGCGAAATACAAATATTTAATTCAAAACAAACAATATTGCACCCTAATGCACAAACGATACGGCTCACAATCGAAAAATCATTACCTTTTCATAACAGAAGTGGGATTGCTTTTATTGAAAATTGAATTTTAAAACTATAGATGTAGAGTCTAATTTTCTATTTTCTTTGCTTGGGTTCTGTGTTAATGGATTTTGTGAGTTGGAATAGTAGGAATAAGGTTGGTTTTGGAGTATTTTCAGGATTTTGATTCGTAATTCGCTTCGCTGCAGTAGGTAATATCGTTATATTGTGTTCTCTTGCAGATTTTGTTCGTTCCTGGTTTGAAGGAAGCTCTCGAGGTGTTTTCTCATGAAAAAACTTTGTATTTTAAAGGAAATATATTCTTTAGTATTTTATATTCAATTTCAGGGAACTTTTCTATGGAATAAGCAGTAATTAGGGAATTTAACAGATGCATATATCGACTTTTCTTCGCTAAGTTCCATGTTACAATCATTCTTAACAATTTAAAATTACCTTAAAGGTTCCCACTGATAGGCGAGATGAGAAAATGCGACAACGCTATGTTATAAAAACTATTTTTCGAATCGTAAACCGCAGAAAATATTTTTGAAATCCTTTCCAATACACTTATTTGTGGTACCTACAGAGGTAATTACCATAAAAATCAAAAACCATAATTTCCTATCAAAAATAATGGTCGTAGACACATCTGGTTGACGAAAGTTCAAAACAAGTTCAAATGATAAATGATAATTATTTATTTTGCAAGTAGGTTAAACATGACACTTTTTCACGTCAATCTTTTTTGGTCATTTTAAGCTAGATGAGGCCGGTCAAGAAATGAAATGTTCAGTTTCTTTCAAAAACACAAACGCATTTAATTTTTTTGCAATGGGCTACATTAAACCCAAAACGTATTCTAGCAGCCCCATGAACAGTTTAAACGGGCAGGCAGTAACATCCCCAATCAAGTTAGAATCAGTCTTGAAACTAAATATGAGTGAGAGATAATAAGGAGTTTCTTGTCTGTTCTTCTCCATAAGAATTTACCTTTGTGAATGGACAGTAGTCGCTTTATTTTCATACATATTCTTTTAACTGTAATGTTAACGTTCAAAAACACTTTTTAATGGCCTAATTGGAATAAAAGTTTTGACTTTAACTTTGAATAAATTTTGATTCAAACAAAGTCATACCATAAAGGTTCCGTTTTTGCCGACCCAGGTACGGAACCCTAACAAGAGAAGATAAAATATCCTGATACATATTCTCAAGTTTCAGCAGTAGTGCTAAGACCACGACGCACTAACGCTCGATTTCTGCATTTAGAATTTTTACCGTGTTCACATATATACCGTGTTACATATAACCCGTCTGCCAGTACGTCAGTCGTACCCAGAATATGCCTGTTCATTCTGGCTTTGAAAGTCCGAGTGAACAGGCATTTTCTGGGTACGCTGGCTCCATCATAAACCTCATCCATCGCTTTCCATTAGGCGTGATCGAGGTCAAAGGAAAGACCATTTCTCAATTTTAAAAAATAACAAGTGCAGTATGTGAATACTTCAAATTTTCAATTCAGCCCCGCTAAACATGTCAATGCCATCCGTTGTAAGAAAGAAAGTGTTTATCTCCGTCTTTCTTTACCATCTACGTCAAATTTTCCTGTTTACTCCAAACCAGATAACAATTCCAAATAAAAAAAAACCGTTTTGCAACATATTTTTCATCGTCAATTAGGTGTGAACGAATGCTCGCTGACCCGGCAACAATACAGAGTTAATTTTGAGTTGTACCACGAAAATATACCACACATCCTCAATATTTTCATTAATTTATGAAATATGTAAATATTTAATGAGACCGCGGACCCACACGCTTTCTAGGAAAACTATTTTACAAGCATTTATTTAACTTGTAATGTTTTTCACGAAGTATCGAATTCAACGTTGTGTATTTTAAGTTATTTTTAACCTTTCGAACGCCAGAGCATAAACGCATCGGCGTGCCGCTGACGCCAAGCCACGAATTCGCCGTATTTTTGTTACATATTCGTGACGTTTGGCGTACAGGGCACGCGCTTGCTTGTCACGTATATGTGACATTGGCGTTCAAAAGGTTAAATTGACCATGTAAGAACCTAAAAAATATTTTGCAATAGTCCTGCACAAACCCAGGTTTGTCTTTTTGTGCAAGTGTAAGTGCAAACGGGGATGATCGTCTGTTTGTGCCATAACATTGGACTCGTCTATCAGGGCCGCTGGCTCCTCAATCACTTTCCAAATATTTTGTGTTGTGTAAAGAATTATAATTAATAAATAATATAATAATAATATCTTGGGACAACTCACACACGGTCGTCCGATCCCAAACTAGGCAGAGCCTGTGCTATGGCAACCAGACAACTGATAAACATACTTTTATATTTTTTAATTATAATTGTACAGATAAAGGAGATATTAGATTGAGTTCATTCTTTCTCTGTCGTATTTATGCGTGTTTGCTAAAAACCTTTATAATTATTATTAAGTACGTTATTTTTAGTGACTTGAAGCTTATCAGGAATACTAACAAATTTGATAAAAACCTATTAAAATTTACAAAAGGTAACTTATTTTTATTTCACTTAATAACAAAATCATTTTATATACAACATTCTCTGAAAAATGTGATTCGAAATGTTTCAATTAAAAAAGTCCAATTTAATTCATTCGTTCTTTGAATGTAAAGCATAAAATATAGCTTTATATATTCAACAAGAAAATTTTCATAACTGCGCCATAAGCTAATAAAATCCTACTATCATACAGTTCAATATAAAAATGTTAAATGTGGCAGTTTGTACGTTTGGATGTCGGTTACACAATCACGCAAAATCATCATCATCATCACTTCAGCTGAAGATGTCCACTGGTGAACATGGGCCTCCACCTAGTGACGCCACCTCAACCGGTCCAGTGCGACTCACATTCTGTCCCCCTTGTGGGAAGCCTTCCAAGGCTTAGTCTTGCGGTAAGTGGTGGTCAATCCTGAATCTTCCGACCCTAACGATTTGGATGAAATTTTTCAATCAATTAGTTTATTCCATTATTATAGCACTGAATGACACGAATTACTGTGGAGGAAGCAGAAGGTGGACTGAAATGATGAGCGGTCAAGACTCACAAACTACCAGGAGGCCAGAATCGTGCAGAAGAAGTATTTACTACATTCACGCAGGTAAAGCCGCAGGAGCTAGTACCTATTTTATAATTTTACGCCGTTATAACTAAAAGTTTCGATCAATGAAACTGAATTTGCGAACGCATAGGGCTGTCGAAACTATTTGGATTTAATTTTAGTAGCCGCTCAGTGATTGTGTAATCGCTCGCATGATTTCTGGTTCAATGCACGATAATAATGAGTTTAAATAACGAGTGATGTCAAAATTCACGTTGAGTTTGGACAAAGGGTCGCTATGTCAGTCGCGCATTAATTATTATTATAATGAAATACTAATAAGACTGCAGCAGGAGCGTGTGGCTCAATAATCATAGCTGCAGAACTCGGTGCGCGGTTTACAAATAAATATCATTTATCACAAGCAACGCTTGCCGAGGTCAGGCTGCGGATGGGTGACCATGCTAACATACCGAGACGCCTCCGTGCCTCGGATAGCACGTTAAGGGGGTTGTACTGTCATTTGTAGATCTTTGGCAGTCGTAACGGATTGTCAGAAGTAAGAAAATCTGACACCAGTCTTGCCAAAAAAATACCATGTTACCCAGTTACTGTTTTGTGAAGATCAGATAGGCAGTCACTTCACGTAAAGTACTGGTATTCAGCTGAATCCGATTTGACTGGAAGCCGACTCCGATATAGTTGGGAAGAGGCTAGGTAGATCATGATGATGTAGTATGCAAATGATTTTTGACCCAATTATACAAATTCGCAATGTTAAAAAAGTTTTAATTTTTACTAAGACGTAAATTAGCATTTTCTCGAAATAATCCCTGACGAAGTTCGAGAAAACAACACAACACTCTCTATGGACAACACTTCCAACAATGAAAATTTTATACTAGTTAATACTAGAATAACACAGTTCATCATAAACTCCTGTTGTTATAGTATATTATGGAGCAACTTAATTACACTCAGAAAGAGCGAAACTTTTATTTTCATATCCTCATTTGAAAGAAATAGGTACAAACTTTTTACTTTTCTCAAAAAAATACTGTTGTTAACTAACTAAATTAAAATCTCATATTATTCAACGTAACATCGCCAGCCCTAGAGCGGTTATAACTGGTTCCAACTGGTATTAACTAGTTCTCTCTAGTAGTTAGAATTTTCACATTAACATAAACATATTATATGTAATTTTGCAGGGAGGATGGATTGTATCTTCAAGCTTTTCAAGCTGAGGATTTGGGGGTGAAATTGGTTTTTTTAAGGTAAGGGGTGAAAATCGGGGGTGTAAGAAATGCGTTATTTTATTATTATGCTGTTGTCCATTCTTTGTGGCTCAGATTAATTATGTAACAGCAAACTTCCATTCTTATTTTCACTAATTTCCGTAGGTTTCGGATTACGTTTTGTATCTGATATATAGTAAAGAAACAATAGCAAAAATATAATTTAAAAAAAAACCCGAAAAATCTACGCAGAAGTAGTTAAATTGCATTAACTTATACTAGTAAGCATAAGTATATTGCATTTACAGCCCATGAAAGCTGCTGGAACATAAGTGAGAGTAACGGCGCCGTACTGAAAAGTAAAAATCAGGAAATTAGGACCCAGAACAGGCGATTCAGGAATACTTCATCATCTTTAAACGATGCTACGGTCGACATGTCACGCAAACCATAGACTCGGTACTTTCAGCTCACGGAAACACAAAAACCCAAAAAGAAACCCGAAAAATTCAAAGCAGTATTTATTTAATCCAATCGCGTAACATTTGACATTCACGTACGGTCGCACACGCAAGTGTTATCGTCGAATTTTATTCATTGTAGCGTATTCATTGTAGCGTTGTCGTCAATTCTTTTTTGTGGACAATCACATTTGTCGCTCACTGTACCTATTTGAATGGGTTTATTGTTTCGCTTGTATTTATATGTTTGTGTTTTTTTTTGTCGTGTTTAGGTTATAAGGTGACCTAGTTAGTGTTGACCTAAGCCCCTGTTCACACCGCACGGTTTTTGAATGATAAATATTACCGAATACATAGAGGCACATACATTTAGTACAGAACCGTTCACACGTTGTTTGTACTACTGCGTGATGTCACACGTTATTTATCGAATGGAAATGTATCGTGTGAACATCCTGCTATTTATCCGTCAAATCAAATACCACATAAAAACGTGCAGTACATTCAGTGCATTGCCGTGTGAACTTAGCCTTCCTTGATTAGCTGGATTTTGGAGGAAAAAAAATCTTCATGTGTCATTATCCTGTCAAAGTAAATCTAGTAACCGTTATTTTGTATTTGTGTGAACTATAATTTACCACGCATAATCTGTCTTATATAATGTTCTTATTGCTGAGACACAGGTTTCATCTCTGTGATAGGGGGTGGACTTTAACCTACCATGCGGGCCCAGTGTGGGTTAATGACACAAATGATTTCAAATGTTTTGTTCTAGGACATGCTAGCTTTCATATGAAATTTCCCTCTAAGTTTTTTTTTCACACGCTTCAACACCTATGCCTGGTTTCAATAGGTATACATTATGATTATTTTATTTAAATTAAGTAAACCATAGTAATAACACGTCTTTTCTTAATATATTTAATATTAATATGAACAAAACACTGAACTATCAGTTTTTAAAATTGTTTGCCTTTCAAAGTTCTCTTCGACAAAGAAAAAGTTTTTCAAAAACTTTATTAAGAGGAATATTGTGTTTAAAAACACTAAAAAACTAAGACTGTGAAACACTCTAGTGCAGACATTTTTAAACTTTCTAAAGTTCAAGAATTGTTTTAAAACACAGCACTTCCCTTTTCTGATACCGTTATTTAGAATTTTCATTTTTATAAGGAAGATATTTTGTTTTAATGTGATATTTTCAATTCCGATTGCAGCTAAATATTTTCAGTGAAATAAGTTAGTATTTCGTGTCTAAAAATAATTAATTTTTACGGTAACTACAAACTGCATACAAATATGTAGATGTTTTTTTAATGAATTATAATGCTAAAATAACAAATTTGACGTCAATTGTCGCTATCTGTACTGCCAGTACCTCAGCATCATTCTCTTGTGCTATTCCTAATTCATTGTTTTCTTTTTCCATACTGCCATAATCATCATTTTGAAGTCAGCCTCTTTCTAGACGTTCCACCTTTAACACAGTCTATTCGTTTTTCCGGTCTTCGCCTAATATTGTAGCCATGCAATACCCAAACCCGACCATTACTACCAATACCTGCATAACCCGTTAAAATAATTCTCCCATTACCAACGCTCCAATCTCGTCCATAGGTGTGCAGTCACCCATAGCACTACTTGCGACCACATACGAATGCACCTCTATAGTTTCACGCCTTAGTCTTTATCTTGGCACTTAACCCGCTGAGAAGTGCCAACGCAATTAGTGTTAGTGCCTTAGTACGTTTGTTTAGAAAGTCAATGACACTAAATAGTGTTTGGTAATGGTTATGTAAGTAGGTTGGTTTGGGCCCGGCGAAGGGGGTGAACACGGGGTGAAATATATACGTCATGTGCTTTTTTTTTTTGAAATTTTTGGTGGCCTTAAGTCAAAGTCAAGCCTTAGTTTTGATTAGTCTTTTATCTGCAAAGTTTTGTTTTGAAAATCAAGTCTTTGTTTGTTATTTAATAATTCTGTACTCACATCTCAATTTTTTTTTTATTATTATAAATTATAGTGCTTTGTAGTAAAGCTTAATCGTTGAACATACATTCATCCATCATGATATTTTCATTATACAAATCTGCCAAAACTTTGATTAAAGCGTTGCCATCAACATTATATTCAGTTTTCAACCCACATTTTCGAGCCAAAATGCAACGCAGCTATAAATCACCAAAACTCCAGGCCAAGGTTAGTCCAAACTAAAAACCTAAACTGTCACCCATACATTCCAAACGCCCCCATCGATCACCCCCAAAAAGGAACAAAACTGTAGTTTCACCCCATGGGAGTCGCAAATCCAGGTGTTCGGGAACTTTGATGTAGAGCGCGGCGCGGCTACAAATCACGCGGACCTTTATAGGCGACGCGAGTTCAGGGTTGACAGCTTTGGGGGACTAAAGGGGGTGAAAGTTGGGGATGGGGGGGATATTTGTTTTTTTTTTGTTAAGAGTTAGTTAGGTAGAAAATACTCTTTTATTCGTAGTGAGTGTTTTATAAAAAATTAAATCTATTCGTTTAAAGCATTTTAAAATAGCACGCAATAAAAAAGCAGCAATATTTAAAAAGAAGTCATGCTTTGCCAATACCCAATGAATTCGAATAGATGCAGAACAATGACGAATATTAAAATAAATTTAAAAGGTATCTAACACACAAATCTAAAACTACTTTCTGTTTTATGTAATTAATTGCGTTTGCGGTACTCTTTTTTTGTTAATTAGCTGATTTTTAGCTCACCTTAATATATGCCTGTTTATGCTCAATCAAAATAGACTTGTCACAATAATATCCCGACGTTATACAGTCACCAGACAATAGCGTGACAGCCCTATTAGACCCCGTCACGCTCGACCGCTCATATGACACTGTCTAATTCACATTATCTCTCATTGCTGGACTGAGTATGAAGATCCTTCATACTCATTCATCCTTTCCAAGATCCTTCATCCTTTCTATCAATAAATTAATTAACTCCTTAGATTACATTGAACTTAAACATTCCTTGTAAAAATGAGATTATGAAGCCACTACCTGATTAATTCTCTAAGTCAAAAAGCAGTATCTCAACTCAGAATCCCTATCAAGATACCGCTTATTGGCTTACAAGGATTTTCTGGGACATAAAGTGTGTTGTTATGGTTTGCTGCATCCACCCGTTGTTCGGATGTACATTAAATAGTATTCTATATTTTAAATTCCATATAAAGTTCATTTACAGACAAGCAAGCCGCATGTCACTCAGTCACCAGACAATAGCGTGACATCCCTATCAGCCTCCGTCACGCTCGGACGCTCACATGACACTGTTTAATTCACATTATATCACTGCTGATGATTTTAAATCATTACTGAACTGGGTATGTATAAATTACCGAAATGTAGCTTTTGTAACAGTCCCAGCTAGTATATCTCTGTGTTCTTAGGACGTTTTCTAATAAACTATCGGCAAAATTTATTTATTAGGTGTCAGAATTTATGGCTTCTGACAACTTTAGCAAGTGTCAACGTTCTACAAATGACAGCTCTGCTTGATCTTAAATATTATTTTATCTACCAGATACATATCATCTAGAGTCTAGCACGCCACTTGTCACTCAGTCAGCAGATAATGGCGTGACACCCTAATAGACCCTGTCACGCTCGAACGCTCACACGACACTGTGTAATTAACATTATTATAAAGAAGTATATTTTATCTATCAATAAATTATCTGCAGCCTTCTCTCCTTAGATTAAATGGGACTTAAGTGTTTTTTTTTCCATCGTTTTCCCAGACTAGGAATTTCTCCTGTATCGTGGGAGCGTTTGCAAACATATAAACTCACATACACAAACAGCCAGATCCGGAACAACTATCTGTAGGCCATACAAATATTTGCTCCGTGCGGGGATTGAACCCGCAACACGCAGCGCAGCAGTCAATCGCTCAACCACTGCACCAACCGTGTCATCCGTTTAATCGATCTGCCTAGCTTCTGTTCTAACTTGATGCAGCTGTGTACTGGTATTTTACATGGAGTGGCTGCCTTCCCAACCTCCACAACCCAGTAGCACTGGATAACACGATACCCTATGGCAAGAGTGGTTTCAGAATTTAAAGCTTCTGATTGCGTTAACGACTGGCAACAATTTATAAATGACAGCCAACACACTACAGGACTAACTGCTTCTGAAAAATGGGTTTATTACGCCTCTTCCTGATCTTTTTGGGATCCTGATACGCTAAACAGTATTCTATCTACCTATCATCTAGAGTCAAGCACGCCACTTGTCACTCAGTCACCAGACAATAGCGTGACAGCCCTATTAGACCCCGTCACGCTCGGACGCTCACATGCCACTGTTTAATTCATATTATCTCACTGCTTTACCATTTGCTTTTAAATCATTGCTGGACTGGGTATAAATTACTTAAATGCAGCTTTTGTAACTGTCTCACATAGTATATTTCTATGTCTCCTTCGAACTCTATATTTTTGTGTAGGCTAGACTATCGGCAAAATTTTTAGATGATCCATTCAGCCAACAATTTTGATAATTTTATAAATCGATGACTGGTTTAATGTTAAGAAACATTGTTCGAAGCAATATCCGACCTAATTGTATAAGAATATCTGTAGTAAATTCGCTTGAGACGGCTCAGGAATCGATTTTGGCCGAAATTCATAGCACGTAAATCTACCGTCAGGATTTCTTCTATATAAATATTTAAAAGTCACCTAAAACCGACAGAAGAAACATAAAAAGAAAAGGACACATTGGTATACTTATCAGGTTATCGAAGGCAAGTTACTACGGGCCGTTTAACAGAATAATAATTAATCTTTACTAGATAAGATTTACTTTAAACGAGTTCAAAACCATTTGCTAAATAAAAACGGGCCAAAAGAATCAAGCTTTAAAAGAAAATTTCCAACATATTTTTTTTCCGCCAAGTAGCATTTACTCTATTCCAATTTGACACTTTTAAGCAGTTATACGAGACAAAAATCCCTATACACATATTTGTACAGCGTAAATGATCGCATATACACCCGTTCACTTTAATCAATTAACCCCTTTTAACCCAAAAATACTTTACCCTCAAAATCAATAGGTACAATACATCTTCGTCCTACTCATCACTCACGGTACGGTTAGCATAAAAACCGATCCTCAGTGACTAATGACAGTAGTTTCGGTGAACGCCCCGACTGGCATAAATCAAGTGCTGCCGCTGCCGACGGTACTGGCGGGCTATCCGATACTAAATTAGTTTTAACTATATTGTAGGGTAGTTGGTTATAGGTGTTGAATTAATGTGGGTAGTTTTAAAAGTGTTTTCGGATAAAAATGTACTGAATGGCAGTTAATTCTAAGGATAATATCAATAAAAATTATGTAGGAAAAAACCGGCCAAGTGCGAGTCGGACTCGCTGACGAAGCGTCCCGTGCCAGAAACTGAATAATCACGTTTCTTCAATGGGTCTCGATTATAGCCTCCAAAGTAATGAAACAAGAAATGAAAGGGCTTAATTTCATGTGATTAATTTAATTAAAATTAAATTAATCATATAAGATTAGGCCCTTAATTTAAGCCCTTTTATTTTTTGTAGTAAACAGAAAACGGAAATAGAAATACACTTCTACTTATTACAGCGCATGAAGTCATGAGGTATAGGCCGCTGACAGACAGACGGACATCAGAGGCGAAGTAATAGGGTTCCATTGATTATCCTGTGGATGTGGAACTCTAAAAAATACCCAGTTACCTATTAAATAGGTAACTATAGTAGGCGCCAGATAAATGTGGAATAAAGTATATTGACCTTTCCCTAATAACTGTTCATAGGTAGGTACCTGAACAATTAAATATGAATCGTTTTTCATTATTAGACAATGTTAAGGATCACGAGAGATGATGATTCGGGACAGCTTTGTGTCATTAATTCCGTTTTTCAAATTAAAAATGTCAATAATTGTAGGTGGGTCAATGACCGTTATTCCACGATTATCTGGCGCCTACTATAGAAAAGTATTTTCAGCATCAATAAGGAAAGCTAACCTTAACTTATTTTTTCGCAGTATGAGTAAATAAGATTAGAAATGTCAAAAAAATGTGAAAATGTAAGAAAAATAGATATCTTTTGACATATTGAAGCCAAGGACAGAATGCGAATATGAGAATTAAATAGTCTCTCTGATTTATATCAAAGATCATAAAAATCTTTTCAGTACCCTCGGTTCTGACTTAAAACAAAACCATTTTGTCTATGCCATACTAGGCATTCGCTCTATTAGAACTAAAGTCCAAAAAAACCTCAAACTTCCAACACCAATACATAACCCGACCACGTAGAATGAGGCGGCGTTAGTACGGACGTCCAAATTGATGAGGTGCCACTAAATTCTGCCGGGTTATTGCTAAAGTTCCGAGTGTGATGTCAGTTTCTTTGAAAAACTATCGCAGGGTGGTTGAAATGCTCGTTTTTGTGCGAATCCGAGGACGGTTGGACAGTCTTTTATTATACTGAACTAACACTAGCATTTTGTAACCCAAAGGAACAGGAATACGCCACTGAAATACTTGCAGGGAAAAAAACGATTGAACATTAATGTTATTTTATTTAATCAAAATTCTCCAATGCTAATAAAAACCGCGGGTTTACTACGTTATACCCTTGCTAGAGCAATTAATTGAATTGTGTCAATATTTATTTTGACCTATGTGTTTTTTTAACTAGCCCATGATGCCTCACTGCTGGGAATTGACCTCCTCTATAACCTTTCAAACACGCTTTACTTGCGCCACCTCAGACCAGCCTTAGTGGTTTACCAATGTTTTATTCAACAAATCAATGCAATCGTGTTGAATATCTTGAGCCTATCCAAACTGGCAAGCTTACCAGCATTGTACGCAAACCAACCAGCAAAAAACCCCTAAAGCCTAAACAAACAAGAAGAACCTTCAGTAATAACGGCCCCGCCCACCTGTCATCTGTATTTGAGTCTGAAACCCAGCCGTCCAATCCAGTCATAGACCATGGAACGACTAAAGGCTCTATACAAAGAGTCAGATATGACGTTTGGCGAAATCTTCGATCAAGAGTCAAAATACCAAATTCTTAGGGATTAAACACGTGGTATTTTGATAGCGCTTGGCAATCCGATACATTTTTGACTTTTTTTCAATCGCCATCGCGACGCTATTGTTGACAGAATGTCACTCGTCTGGAGCCTTAGGTGACCACTGGCTAGCGTCGGCACTGCCATAACCTTCCATTCAAACCAGGTGTCTCACTGAATGTCATCATACCTGCGTCTATAGGGAGCCTGCAGATACTATAGGTAGCACCAAGTAGCGACAGTTTCGAATTTGCACCACTAGATGCACAGTCTACGCAGTGCAAATTTTCTACTCCGCCACATCAATCTGTTTAGCCTTTTTCCATCTATGGAATCGTCTTCTCGTCCAACCAGATGCAGCTGAGTACCAGTATTTGACATGGAGGTGGCTCCATGTCAACCCACTTACAACCCAGTAAGTGGGTACCACGATACCCCTCGGCAAGACTAGTGTCAAATCTTCTGGCTTCTAACTAACCGTAACGACTCTCAAATAAGTACAAATGACAGCCGGGCCCAACGGCCTTACGTGGAATCTCGATAAATAATGAATAGTTGATATCCACAAACCTGCCTCGGCAAGCGTCGTTAAATCTATGACTATGTGTATTATCATACCCATAGTAAACTAGTAGCCTAAACTTGTACTCAAAGCTCAAAAGCAAGGATATTTTTAGTATTGTCATATTAGTCACAGCACTCACAGCCGAGTGGCTGCTGCGTCGGTTCCATACTCTGTGACTTCAGTTCTGCCTCTAATTCCCACTGAGATAAAAAAGACGCCCCCTTCCCTCCGCCTAATTGCATTATTTAATTTCTAGACTAATTTTATTTCTCTTTTTCCTTAACTGATGGTACCAATGGTTCTCGACTCGGTTTTAAGTCACATGAATGAAAATATGTCACTGGCGAAAGAGAAGCCATTTCATGTTGGCACACGTAAATCTACTAAATAATCGAAATCTCATCATCATCGCCATTCATGTCCAAATTGAATCCTAGAGTATTTACCTCTCAAAAGCATCGCCTATACAACTTTTCTTATATATACCAAATCTAGCGGATCCCTGTGACCTTAACCATATCGTCAGACCACCTTGTGGTCTTTGTAGAAGGCCAACCAACGCTATATCTTCCAAAACATGGTCACCAATTCAGGACATTACAACTCCATACACTTTCACATCAGCTAAGCCATTCAGGATAAGTCGGGCCTCTAAGTCTTCTGCAATATTCCTCATTTATGACTGTTATACACGCGATTAATTTAAAGCCACATACTGTGATGCAAGTCATTTGATCTTCATGTTTAATTGTATATCACAGGTCAGAATCTTGCATCGTGTGCTCTGCCTTGATAAACTATAAACATCGTAATCAACATTTGAGAAATGAATTGCGTATTTATATTATTCGCAATTTACGAAACGAGGTCTATCTGAATCAATGACCCGTTTTTCATATACGTTACAGAAAATGAGATAGAAATAAGCATAAATTACCTAATTGCAACATTTTCTGTCTTCTACCAAAGGACAAACATAGTTTTACTTTTACGGATTCTGTCTTAAGGGTGCGTTTCCACCAGAGATGTACGAGGAAAATATGTGGCGCGAAGAAGTTTAGCGGACTCTTTACAGTATTTCGCTCGCGTCTATACCTAGCACATATCCCTCGCATACATCTCTCGCACACATCCCTCGCACCCATCCTTCGCTTGTTTTGTTCGTACAAAAACCTCGCGCCGCTGAGCCGTTTCCACCGGAACTGCGAAGCGCGAGGCTAGGTTAATAAAGTTATTATATTGGTTCTTAACAAACACATCCCTCGTTACGCATCCTTGCACAGCACATCAAACGCCGGGTGCGTTTCCACTAGAGATGAATCCTAGACAAAAGTATCGTAATAGCAATTACTACGGTTTTCCTCCAGATGTTTTAAATAAGATTTAAAAAGCTATTTAAGCATTAGTGTCCTATTAACCAATTAGAATGTGTTTATGACTGGTTATGAAAGGCAATCCTAATACATAAAACTCGCTTTTGCCCGCGATTTCGTACGCGTATATCCCATTTTCCCAGTTCCCGTAGGAATTTTGGGACGAATCATACCTACACCTAAATCTATCTCATGAACAACCCCATCGATTGGAGAAAACCGCATGAAAATCTGTTCAGTAGTTTTTGAGTTTATCGCGAACAGACAGACAGACGCGGTGAGGGACTTTGTTTTATAATATGTAGTGATAGTGATTCTTCCGTTACTGACTGACAGAGTGCCTGAGTAACTGACAGACAACGCACAGCCGAAACTACCGGTTCATTTTGATATGTAGCTTCCCGAAATTCCTATGGGAACGGAAAAAACGGGATATGCGCGCACGAAGTCGCAGGAAAGTAGTAAAGCTTCGAATAAGACAAGAAAAAATAACGCAATGTCTTCTCATGCTTCGCTGCCATGCCCATCTATAATAATATAACTTCGAGTTCCACTAGTAGCCAGCAGATCAGACGACTGGCCGCGACAACGAGGGACTCAACTAACTCGATTACTCCGGTCATTACTGACGATACGTTGCTTTCATTTTCAGTTAGCACGTGAGGGGAGCGGATTTTCGAGTCAGGTTTATGAAAACGGATCAAGTGTTCTGATATTATCGTACTATATCAAACTTAAAATACAAGGTCACGGTGAAAAATCAACCCTTGCCGAGGTCTTGACATATCGAGATTCCTTCGTGCCTGTGAAAGCACGTTAAGCCGTTGGTCCCGGCTGTCATTTGTAGATCTTTGGCAGTCGTTACGGACAGTCAGAAAAATCTGACATCAGTCTTGATAAGGAGTACCGTGCTACCCAGTTACTCTGGTAGGCAGCCGCTCTACGTAAAATACTGGTATACAGCTGAATTCGGTTTAACTGGTAGCCAACCTAGAAGGCTAGCCTTTTCCCATCTGCCTAAGCAGATGATGAGGTGGGATGTCTACCATGTACCGGTGGCGCATTGCCTTACTAAGAAGTTTGTTAAAGAGGTATTTTCAAGAAGTAATCTCAAGATTCCATTTTGTGCCATCAAACTAAACCCTAATTTGTACACACTTTCTATCAATATCCTAAATAATATTTTACCAACACCGATTCAAATAAAAGGTACGCATTTAAAGTAGAGTACTTGAAAATATAACCATTTCATTTCAACAAATAGAGGGACATTAAACATAATATTGACTACAGAACCTACCACAAAAACGTACCCACCTAATAAAAACACATTCTACATAAAATTCCCAAATACATAAGTCGTTCAAGTAAGTACAAATTGAGTTCTCTCAAAGTGTAGCGGCAAAAGATTGATGTCTATAATCTAGCACCAGTTGAATTACTTGCTCGTTAGTGTCAAACACAGGGAGGCTTCTTGCGCTTCGAATTATATTGGGATTATGCGAATAACTGTATTAAGTAGATACCTTTGCTCCATACAAGTCTTGTCGAAAAAGCCGTGTTACCCTGGTACTAGGTTTTGGAAGTCTGATAGGCAGTCGCCCCTCCTAAAATACTGGTATTCACCTGAATCTGGTCTGGGTGGTCGTTCCCTATTGGTGTCAGACGTAAAAGAACAGCACCAGTTTGATACCGTTATTTTACATGGAACAACGGTGACTTTATTGTATGTACTGATAGCTAATATTTAGTATGTGAGAATATTGAAAAAATCATAGGTGGAGATAATCATCAGCTAAAGACCTACTAAAAAAAAATACGAATCATGTCACATCAAAGTGTGAAAGGGAGTAATTTGTTTTGTCGTATGATATTTACGATATATACCACATGAAAAATTAGTCCCTTTCAATCTAATGAGTTGTCATTATCTACAACTACTAGGTATATAACTACTAGGAAGGTTAGCTCGTAGACAACCTGAAAAAGGTCAATGACCGCCCCTTAATGAATACATTTAAAAAAAAATATGTAGTATTATACGGATATAATAAATCAGTAGTAAGTAGCCAGTGCATACATGATTGATTCGTGCAAAGCTCCCAATAACAAAACATTACCAACACTCACATATCGTCATTATTCACATCACTAGTTCCAATATTAAAATGTTAATCGAGTTGAAAGCAACACAAATACTGCACAACACTATTAATTTCGGACAAAAGTCACAAATTACAGATTCGGCCGAACGTAAGTATAAAGCCAAGTATTCGAATTAAACAATATATAATTCAATTGTTAATTAAAAACTGGGAACGCGACGTTGCACCCAAAAATACTTAATTGGAAACTATTGTGTTTTAATGTGTATCGTAGGATGTAATTTGTAAATAATTGAGGAGGCACGTGTGCTGTTATTATGGCCGGGAGTGTACTGATGGATTCATTTTGATTGAGTTGTTCTGTTGTTCGTTGAGCTGAGTGAATGCCATGTGCATCGGATTCTTTATTAACTATCTACTGTTTTTTGTTTGATTTCACCTGTTTTTTTTTAATTGTTTTTTTTTCATACGAAAATTACAGATTAATGTCACGTGATAACGTGACTTCTACTGTTCGCGCATTCACAAGCTAGCTTCTGTCAGCGACTTTGCCCGCGTGAGAGTCTAAAAATATCACTCAAATATTTCTCTTCTCGTGTAAATTGTAATAAATAGTTTTGCTACATTGAATTGAAAGTATTTATTAGGGTTCCGTACTCGAAGGGTAACCAAAGTAGCCCTATTACTAAGCCTCCGCTGTCCGTCTGTCTATCAGCGGGCTGTATCTCAAGAATTGTAATTGTTAGACAGTTGAAATTTTCACAGAGTGTGTATTTCTATTACTGCTATAACAACAAATTAAAAAAAATAAGTTATATTAAAAAAATTAACGGGGCTCTCATACCAGAAACGTGTTTTTTTCAGTTTATGGTACGTAACCCTTCGTGTGAGAGTTCGACTCGCACTTGGCCGGTTGTCAATCTCTGATTTTGTTTAGTCAAGAACTATGTACCTAAATCAAGGGTCAAAAAAGTTTCTTACAATAAAACAAGTTAGAAATCTTCGTTGCCACGTACAATAAGTCGGACAGTTGATGTCAAAAAATAATTCAAACTCAATTTGAATAGGTATTGTAGAAGCTCTAAGAACACGTACAAAACCTTCATTATTCCTTTCAAAACATTCTCAAACTTGAACAAATCAGTCCACTTACTTTGCATAACAAAAACTACTTAAATCATAAATAACAAATGCCTGAAAATATTTTTTCGTGAAAATCCTTATATTTCATTATTCTACACATGCCCGTCCATCCTAAGGGTACAAACTTCTACCCTCGTCAGTTTACGTCAAACTACACAAATTTGACTACTAGCACCGAAAATATTGGTTTGGCTAACGTACCCTATAGGTACAAGTAAGAGAATCTTGAAGGGCCCTAGTATAATTCAGAAGGGTGTTACGATTTTCTGTGTATTTGACTGAAAGTCCATTGTTCACCATGTTTTTGTTATTTAAGTTATTTGAAAAAAGCTTGTGAAGCCGTAGTGTGTGCGCAGAATGAGAAATATGTCGCAACAAGGATGGCTTTAAAACCAAGTGTTGAGGTCTGCGCGAAAATTTCGTTTACGTTAAATTGTTATTTTTTTTCTTGGTTTAAGTCAAACATGCTACTCCTCCCTTTTTCCATTTCAAGTTGAAATTTTCAAAAATCCATACAAATATATGCAGATAGTTTTTACGTTTTACAATATGAAAACAGTCAGATTCTTAAGGGTAGACTTCGAAACCCGCTACCCTTGTCATTACATGTCAAACTGTTGATATTTGGTCTGAAGTTCAAAACATATTGATTTTAGTTTCTGCACGAAGAACAGTTCTGAAATTACTGTTGGGATTATGATGAATGTTTGTTTGCACAATACTCAATGGTGCCATGATTAATTTACCATTAGTTCAGTTCTTAACCAAAGATAGTAGGCTGTCATTATTTATGCGGAAAGATATAGGCCTCTCCCCTAAGTGTCGCCATATCGACCGGTACTGTGTGTCTCGCATCCAGCGGTTTCCCGCGCCCTTCACCAGATCATCGGTCCACCTTGTGGGAGGCTTTCTAGCACTGTATCTTCCGGTACGCAGCTACCATTCCAGATGATTTCAACTTTGTTCTCAGTCTCTTAGTCCCACACGCACAAAACGTTTTGGGAATACATTCATTGTGCGTACAGCTATGGAGTGGAATTCCCTGCCAGAGTCTGTGTTTCCTGATAGCTACAACCTGGGAGTCTTAAAGTCAAGAGGATATAGGTTACTTCTAGGCAAGCGTGCTTCATCTTTAACTACATTACCGTACGCCCGCGCCGTGCCGAGTTTGCCACCAACTGCATCACACTGCTTGAAAATGACTTTTTGCTTCTTCTCAAAGCTGTGATTGAATTAAAATAAATGCCACTGTATTTCTTGAGACTGCTTGAAAAGGGACTTGTTTGGAACGTTTAAGTCTGTTATTGCGGTCGGGTTTTGGAAAGAAGTAAATTTACTTGACAGTCATCAAATGCGACTTGGCTAGACTCTCAGCAGAGAAGTCAGTTCCATTACTACCTTACTAATTCACCAGCTAATCTCGAAATTTTGCGGACTAACTGACTAGTTTTCCACAATTCCTGAGGTCAGTCTGTTGATGGGTGACTGTTACATACTGAAACTCCTCCGTCCCTCGGAATGCACCGGCAACTCAGTTGTCATTTGAACATCTTTGTCAGTCATTACAGGCAGTATGAAGCTAAAAAATCTGAAACCAGACTTGCTAAGAAGTATCGTAGTATCCCGTCACTGAATTGTGGAGCTCAGATAGGCAGACGCAAAAACTCTAGGCAGATCAATTGCTGACTCACTGAATAATAGCTAACAACTGGACTGAGAGTTAACTCCATTCAGCCTGGAACGTGAAGAACTAATAACGATGTCTGTAATTATTATCGAATCAATCCACATGAATGATTTGTATCTACAAATGTAGTTGGTAATCAAAGTAACCCGTGTATTGACTGTCTACTAAACGACCTGAGGCGATAATCTATATCGCTCTGTGAATGACATAGCTGTAATTACATTTGTAGGTAGTACATTCGAGTATTAGTAATTAAATTTAACAATGATTGTTAGTATTAGTTATGAGTAATACCTAGATGGTAAACTTCAAGAGTCGTATGAGCAGCTTTTTAGCTGATACATACACGTAACATTAAAAGTTTATTTCGGAAAGGGTTTGGCAGATCCTTCCAACCGAATTTTGGCCACATTGTCTCAACTTGGTTGGTTGGTTTTACGTTCTATTCGAGGCACGGGGTTATCAATCCCGTCTAATTTCATAGCGACAGTAGAAATACACACTTTGTGAAAATTTCAACTGTCTACCTATTACGGTTCATGAGATACAGCCCGCTGACAGTCAGACGGACGAACGTTCGGATAGCGGAGGCTTAGTAATAGGGTTCCGTTTGTTACCCTTTGGATACGAAAACATGGGTGTACCTATAGTAAACACTCGTATTTTTTTTTGTCAGAACTTGTGTTAGATCTGAACACCCATGACAATTGTTATAGATCTAGAGAAGACGCGAAGAGGGTTGACTCGACGGTTCTTACTATTATTTGTCAACGAGCTTTCGACCAGAGAGCTGATTGGTCGCCAGTTTATGTCAGTCCACAAATTCTCGGAATGACTTTGAGAGATTAAAGACTATCAAATTTTGATGCTTAAAAAAGTATTCCAAATGTTCTGGTAATTTTATAATCTTACGGAGTTTGCTATTTTCCGGTGACATATATATATATGCCGTGTTACAAAAGGCAAGCCTATTTTCATCTGTCGAGATCATCCAAACTACAAATAAATAAAATCTTCTTCTATCAGTCCGTAAATAGATGTATTGCTCCAGATTGAATCTTTCAAACTCGAGATCCACATCCAAAAATCTCAAGGTAAACGTCTGCCCATCCCGCCAAGGGAACAGCTCGAAACCACTAAATCATTACTTTCCCAATACGATACAATACAAAGTACAGTCGAAGCCGAACTTACGTCGAAGTTCGGAAGACTTCCATCTTCCATTCATTGCGCGAGTAACAACAAAGGTACTCTGCGGGGACGCATAAATCATAGAAAAATCACCAATAACTTCACAAAATGAAGGTTTTTCTTCGTACGTACAATGTTCATGATAAATGAGTTTAGTTTGCCCAGTTTTGGGCAACGGTTCGCCTGTGAAATTTGGTCGGAATTTGTTAAGATGTTGTCTGGAGAGTTGTGTCATTTGGCTATTGAAAATAATACTGTAAGCATTATTATGTTAGAAAAAGTGTATTATAATGTCTTGTAGGTGAACCATTTTACTTTTAGCTTTACTTCGACCGTGGTCTTAAGAGAAATTTGAAGTGCCTCTGAAATTTTAAGCGGCGGTGGCGACTCAAATCCAGACTGCGGGATGCTACTGAGAAACTCTCGATGGAAAAAATGCAATGAAAAAGTTCCAAACCAGTGTCGAACCCAGGAATTAAATGCTCAACCGTAGTGCTTGCAACCACTAGAGGGGCAATTCTCGTATTTACAAGCTTTCATTTATTATTTAACTTGCACTGTTCGTATGTAAGTACTAAGTTTGCAAGTTGTCCGTCAAAATTTGCAAATCTTCGACTTTGTCTCTGTCATCTATGACCTAGACTAGAGACAAGAGCAAACGCATTTCAAATTAAAAACATTTAACGAAAATTTTTTGGTATCCGATTGAACTGATATTTTACATATACCTTTAGTTCTGGTGGCAATACAATGTGCAATACTCAATATTGCAATAATTTTAATATGGCCGCCGCTCCAAGATGGTGGATACATAAAGAACAACAAACAATAAAGTTAATAACATTACACTAAATTTAAAATGGCCGCTAAATAAAAGCGTGTTAAAAAAAATAAAGAGCGTTCACTATCGTAAACTGTCAAATTTCCCTACATTTTGACCAATTTTAAACATTGATTGTCGCTGAGATGATATTTAGAATTTAATTTGAACGAATTTAAGTACGAAAATTGGCCTTTAGAGCAACAAAGCAATCACTGCAAACTATAACGAAAATAAATCTTTTCTTTTCCAAAAAGGTCGACTACAGTTTTACAAATTATTGACCTTTTAATGTCAGTAAAAGCGGTAAAACCCAATTTAAAATTCAAAATGAAATGTCAGATTTAAGTACACCTCCTTAGGCTACTTATGTCCTGGTAAGTGGGACATTATGGCCGTACTATAAGTATGGGAAAGCATTCATGATTCATTCTATAAAGTATGATATTTTCCAGGAGCACGTGACTTAATAATATCAGCTGCACACTCACAGGTCGATTTCGTGGTTAAGCTACGCTTGCCGAGGTCGGTCTATGGATGGGTGACCGTCAGTTACATATTGTACACAGTGCTTCCTCTGGGCCTCGGAAAGCATGTTAAAGTTGTTGGTTCTGGCCTTCATTTGAACATCTTTGACAGTTACAGAAGCCAGAAAATCTGACACCAGTATTGCCAGGGAGTTTCGTATTACCCAGCTACTGGGTAGTTACTGGGTTGTGGAGATCAGATTGGCTCGCTCCATGTAAAATACTGGTATTCAGCTGCATCTGCTTAGACTGCAAGCCGATTCCAATATACTTGGGAAAATTCTAGGCAGATTGATTTTCGTTGCTTAATAGACAAGCGCCTACAAAATAAATTGTACTTTCCTCAGACAAGTTTTCCAATTTTTTAACGAAATACCATTTCAAAACTCACCTCATTAATATGAAAACTTGATCGTTTGTTCAACGTTTTTCAGTTCACTTCAAAACAATGGATTATTACCTGAAACGATACAAAATACAAATTAATTTAAACTGTAGAAACTCCTACTTAAGACTCAAATTCGTGTGTACACAATCGAATAATAAAAACTAGAAGAAGAATTGACATTCGAATTTCGGATTTAATTCTTAAGCAGTAGATCCGAATGGCGTACATACGGATTAACTCTGACAAACCGAAATCAACTCAGTTTTTTAGAGCTTATGGTTGGAATTCCTTTGTCATAACTATACTCAGTAAATCATTATTGGGGAGGGCCAATTAACTGTTACTAATGGTTCTTGACACGCTAATATTCAATTAAAACCTCTTTTATGCCTACTCGAGTCGCACTCGTCATAGAAATAGATACCTTATCACCAGGGATTAAGATAGAAAATCGATTTTTAGTAGTTAATAGTTTTCATTTTTTTGTGGTAATAATTTGGTTTGTTTGGGGGAAAATGTTATGGTTTTGTGAAGAAAAAATATAATTAAACGGTGCAAAGGAAACCAGATTGGCAGCCTACAATAACCTTCTGAAAAACTATGAAAAACACAATTTCGTTCCAGGAAATAAGGGCGAAAATGGACTTCCATTTTCAAGGAAAAGTACTTTATAGAAAAAGCGCTTGCGGATTTTATGATTTGTAACCTTTTATAAGCTTGAAAACCAGATTCAAACATATAATAACTGAAAATACAATTTTTTTTGGTTGACTTAAATATTAGAATTTCGGAGGGAATTTCTCGTATATTCGTTAACGTTTGCATTTGCATCTCAGTCGCGATCTGTCAAAAAAACTTCAACTGCGATTGAGATGTCAATCCGAACTTTGTTCAAAAACTTCAGAATTGTCACTCGGGATTCTACTTATATAATGCCTATCATTGTCATTAGCTGACTCTGTCTGTCAGGTTACCAGGTTTTCCGAGGCTCTGATTGTATTATATTATATCTGATTGTTAAGAACCATGCTTGTTCGAAACTCGCTCACCAAGATCTTAATTCAAAATTGCAAAATGTAATGTTGTATATTGTGTAACTAGATGGCGTTGGCGTCGAATTAGAAGTCGGTGTTAAGATTCTCCGCCATTTAGTTAGGCTCATGTCGTTAAGGTCCAATTTAAGATCAAAAATACAGATCAGTATGTATTAGTCGGTTGTTTAATTTATACTCGACCTTACTGATATACACAATAAGATCAAGTTTAAAATTATTAGCTGACCGTCCTCCACGTCCGGGACTCATTGACTCAACACTGATTGTTTATTGACATTATATTATACTTTTGTCGTGTGTCAATCTTTATTATTATTTGTTTTAACTTGTCACAAGGAATGGCAAATGTTGTACTTTTTAATTAATTTATTTGGTTACTGTTATAATATTCTGTTTTAATACTCGGTTATAGTGATTTATATTATAATTCTTTATTTTTTAATTTAGTGTAAAATTTCGATACAATGTAAAATTATTACTGAAATAAATGAAATTAAATAAAGCGGGCATGGTCGTTTCTGCTGCTTAGATCAAAGGCGACGATGAAAGACAAAATAATGGTGGCGATTGATGTAAACAAAAACAGATTCATTGGGTCCTATCTATCTATCTATTGGGGTTTGGTTTCCACACTTAGTCCTGATGTTGGACCATAGTGCGTGGGCCATGGCGGCCGTCATTCACACCAGCTAACCTCCCTCCAGAAGCAGATCAATCCTCTCAGTGTGCTCAGGGTCTCTGTAAGCGAATACGGTATCCCTATTGTTTGCCTCCATACGTGGCGACGCCTGTGCAAGGAGCAGGTGCGATACCGTCTCTCCTAGTCATTCATTGGATTATCACACTAATATTATAAAGGCGACAGTTTGTAAGTGTGTGTGTATGGTTGTTACTTCTTCACGCGCAAACGGCTGGACCGATTAAGATGAAATTTGGTATAGAGATTGTTTGAGTTCCGGAATAGGATAAAGTTTTTATCCCGGGAGTATGTTCCCTTGGGACAATTTTCGATATTTACGCGGGCGGAGCCGCGGGTGGCAGCTAGTTCAAAATAAATTTCTCGAGATTTGGCTATCAATATCGACTTGGAAAAAACATTATTGGTGAAACGGGGGTATTATTATTATAAACCAGCATTACAGTAACCATCCGGTAGCCATTCCAGTTGTCAAATTGACACAAACAATAATTCATAATCATACGTAATATTTGTCCCACATATACAACGTTTGCCTCGCTTCATGCAAAAACACCCCCTTTTTAATGCGAGACCATATCAACTTCTGACATCTCCTATCCGACCTGATAAATGACTCCTAACAAACACCTGCCAATCAAATACTGACCTTAATTCACTAAGAATAGATCTACAAATCGTTTGAGAAGGTAAACGTGTTTCAAGTACCCTAATTTAAAATCTATGTCTTCAAACATAAATCTCAATTTTGAACGACGGCGATATTTTCAGTTTATTTCAGAGAGAATTAGACTTTGGGTTTAAGAAAATAAGGTGGATTTTTGTGTGTGTTTAAGTGTATTAGGATAAAATAGAACGCAGTTGACACCAGATAATTTATATTAGAGGGTACATTGAGTTTTTTTTGTTCGTTAAATATAAGAATTGGCTGAAATTCAGATGGGGATACCTTTTTTAGGCCATTTTCTATTAAGCCCGTAAAACAGAAGGTTTTAAGGGGATGATTGGATTAAGTTTATTAAGATATTCCCAAGGTTTTAGGGCTGAAAGATATTTCTTCAATAAATTATAACGGTTATGATTATTGATATTGCTATATTTTAGTACTATTGAGGGTAGTTCAGAAATTGAGACGAAATTTGAGTTTCTTAATAAGCCATTGAATTAGAAGTGGATGTAATCTTCTTATTTTTTATGTGATTGGGTTTTAATGAGGTTAACCCAAAGTGATGAAAATCACTTGTCAAACAATTTTGATATGAAGAGAAGCTTTAGCGAGCAAGATACAACGTATTTTTTATCACTTTCCCATTTTTTTTCAAGTTACGAGTCGCTTTTAAATGCATAACACTAAGTCAAAGTCAAAGCACTTATTTCAAATAAAGTATTTACACGAACTTTTGAATTGTCAAAGTCAGTCCGCCAAAATCATGATGCTATTTGCATGTTCCAAAGCATCCTCCAAAGCGTCCGGCTACCCGCGACCCTCACCAGGTCATCGGTCCACCTTGTGGGAGACCTTCTAACGCTGCGCCTTCCGGTACGCGGTATCTGTTCTGCGAGCAATTTGCCCTGCCCACTGCCACTTCAGTTTGGCAATCCTTCGAGCTATAGATGTCGGAAACCTTGGTGCTCTTGCGGAAATCGTCATTCCTGATTCGAACACACAAGGAAACTCCGAGCTATACAAATCTCTCCCACAAAAAGCCATGTTAGGGTTATTTCTGCTGTAGTTAATAATAAAACCTCTTTGAAAATATCATTAAAAAAACGTGTCATAATTAAAATTCCAACTTACACCATAAAATCTATCTCATAACGTATTCATACGTTAATTGTGGAGGAAATTACAGCGTAACAGCAATAAATTAAATGAAATCCGGTCGTCCACCGCGATTCTGATGTTATAGGTGATTGTCAGTAAGGGTGGTGTTACAACGGCGATTATCATATTTCACATTAACAACGAGATAATGACAGCCATCCTTGCCTAAAACCGGGAGATTTGGAGAGAAGAAAGCGAAATAAATAATTATAACACATCAATAAAGTTTGTTATTCCTGATATCTCCATCGTCGACCACAATTTCGCTTAACATCATGTGGGATTGGGATCAAATACGATCTTATCAATAATAATCAAGAATGATTGATGGAGAAATTCAATGTATTTGGAGGAACGAGTCATTCAGATAAATTGAAGGGAATAGTGTGATAGACGAACGGGGAAGTCGGTTTGTTCTTTCTGAACGAATGCGTTGTTGATGCTGTATGGTTAGAGAAGTTCGACTTCACAGATGGCTGACAACATACAGAAACTCTAGACAAGTGACATCCTATCAGCGGTAGCTTAAAAAAAAGCGTGGCGAAGGTGATTGTCAAAAATATGTGGGATTGAAAAACGCTGTCGTAATGTTACGTGATCAATTCCTTATATTTGCAGACTGCGTCAGCTTGTAATAATTACTTATTTCTTTATTAGATAAAATTTTCTCGGTATAATATTAAGAAAAATCTTTTGTATACCATAAATCCCATCTAAATTCAAAAGTTTCCAATATGTCTGTGTCTTATTAAGAAAAAATGGTTTATAATTTCACGCGATATATGTGCTATTGGCGTTTGTAATTTTCCGGTGACATATTTTGGCTTTTCGACGATCGCACTGTTGAACGAATGGCACTTTATCTAGAGACTAACTACACATGGCACAGCATCATGCTAAATAATAGCCTTCTTGTCACAGTGACGACGTGCATCTCTGCACAAATTTTTGTTTCTCTAAGGCCCGCTTGTGCAAACCAGAGTCTTTGACGTGACCATAGACTAATATAACTGGTACGTGACAACGTCTAATAAATCTATGAACGCCGGCTGCACGCACGAAAAATTGTTCCGTTACGTTACAATATTGTCCCGTTACAATGTTTTGTTATGACGTTGTCACGTTAAACTATCGTCCGTAAACCGACTTTACAGACAACCAATTTTTTTAACTCAAAGTAAGTTTCTAACACGAGTTACAAAAATATACTTTTCTGTGAAAATATTAATTTTATTTTTATTCGTACCGTTCAATATGTCCTCGACTTTACACCACACACTCTGTCCCCAGCCTTAACCAACATTACTGATTGCACCGCGGTATACATCACAGTTTGATAGGAATCCGTTTTGCGGCCGCTTTGCGCAGTTATTAATAATTTCTATATGCATCGGTAATGTTTAGCTTGTCAAACTGATTTAGCATTGTAAACTGGAGTATTGATTTAGTAGTTCGAATGTAATCGGTTTATGTATGATAGTGTTTATATTCACTCGTGCGGTAATGCGTCGTAGTACGAAAATAATCAGCTGATCTATTCTGCAAATCACACGGGGAAACTGCCAATCCATGCAATCATGGTGGAATGATAGTTACCTTCAAGCTCACTCCACCTAAGTTTGACCACCTGCCGGTCGATTCTGTAAACATGTCATGTCAAATGATCACGAAGTAAGCTGTCATTCCATCTTGATTATATGGATTGACCGCTCACCTCGTGGTCACTTCACCCAAGCCTTCAATTCGACATGTTTACAGAATCGACCGGCTGTTATGAATTGACTAAGAAGCGGTGTCCCATAGTCACAGAATTGCTAAGGAGCTCGTGGCTAAATAATAAAAGGGGCAAGGGTCGATGTTGAAGGTTAAGCAAAGTTTGCCGAGGTCGATCTGCAGATGAGTGACTATCTTAGCAAACCGGCCGAGATTCCTCCGTGTCTCGGAAAGGATGTTACATGGCTGGTCCCAGCTGTTCTTGAAATATCTTTTGCAGTCGTTAATGGGTAAACTAGGAAATTGACACCAGTCTTTTTGGAGCTGCATACGAATGGCCTGGGATAAAGAGAAGACCAGGAAATTTAATTTAGAAGGGTATCCAAAATCATAAGCCCTTCATCATCTGCCTAGCCTTTTCCCAACTATATCGGGGTCGGCTTCCAGTCAAACCGGATTCAGCGGAATAACAGTTTTTTACGTGGAGCGGCTGCCTACCAGACCTTCACAACCCATCAATGGATAACACGGTAGTTCTTGGCAAGACTGGAGTCAGATTTCCTGGCTTCTGACAATCCGTAAGGACTGCCAAAGATCTACACAGCCGGGACCAACGACTTAACGTGCTTTCCGAGGCACGGAGGAAACTCGGTATGTTAAGATGGTACCCATCCACAGACCGACCTTGGCCAGCGTTGCTTAACCTTGATCGACCCGTGCGTGGAAATCAACCCTTATGACATTTTATTTGAGCTCGGCCCGGCTTTTCTTCTTCATCCATATATTATCTCTATTTGCCTTCAATTGTCACTTCCAATTAGCCAGACATTCGTAATAAAATGATCTCCGATTAGATAGGTACCTACACAAATATTAATGTTCTTTGTGCATAACATAATAATACCACAAAAAAATATAATGTATTTAGCTCCTCAGTACCAAAAACGTTGTGTCACCAAATAACTAAATAAATAAGTCACTGTGTCTGCCATAATATTGTGTATCCTGTGTGTGAACGTTAACCTAATTTCCTTAACCTTCTGCGTGCAAAAATCTTCCCACATTTTCCTTAATTCCCACACACATCATATCAACCTAATTTATCCCCCGTTCAGCCCGAGTTCGTCCCTTATTTGTCCTGTTTCGACCCAAAACGTACACACCCGAAAAATTGCACCAACATAACTGACAACAGAATTAAGCAGTTCCAAAGTTGAAATAATAAGAAATTAACCAACAAATTGCTCCTGGCAAGGAAACGGCATTTACTAAAACAACAATAAATTTACACCTACTTGAACCCCTATTACAAGTGAGTAGAGTTTATTTTCGCTTGGTTGGGACGTAAGTGGTATCTATGAAACTCGCTAGTAACCTATTTTGGGGGCGAAACAGTACAATTTAAAAAGGTTAATTGTTCAAAAATGTTTGGCAAATGTGAAAAGTTGTGAGGAAGCGAGTCTCGGCTGACGTAAAATTGTTTTAATTCGGCTCAAATAGGGAAGTGTAATTAAAAATAAGATCACGCAAGCTATTTAGCAGATGGGCGACTCTGCAAAGTTTTGGAAAAATTCGAGATAACCCTTGACTTCTTCATTTTGTCAAAAAAAAATACATAGTTTCATAATCAAAAGTGTCTGACAAACATTACCTATTTGAATACCATTTTTTTTTTTTACAAACTAATTACATTTCACAAACTATGCAATAGTCGGGGTTTTCAAATGTCTTCTCATTCTCAATGCTAAAAATTTAAAACAAAAAAGGCAGATTTACAAAATCACAGTCTCTATCGTCATGAATATAGTTTAGTAAATCTGTCAATATCAATTATGGTGTCCAGTTATTTAGGGGTGCATATTAAATGAAGGGGTTGAAACACCCCTAGCGCGGAGTGTCATATTAATGACGCCTGACACAAGGAAATGTAGTGTGATTTCAATTCATTGTCTGTTGCAGTTGAATTATGAAACCGGTTTTTGTGGAAAGAATGGCATTTTCTTATAATTGACAACACGTCACGGCTTCGCACGGGTATAAATTATATACACGAACTTTCGTAGTTCATTGCTCTTCTTATTAGTGAAAATCGTATCAAAAACCGCCGCGTTTTGTTTAAAAAGTAGGCAAAGAAGCAGACAGAAACTTTGTTTATATTGTTTAGAGAACGGAAGTTCTCGGGTAGACGAAGTGTGTAATAACCCAATTGACTTTATTTGACAAAAAAATCGAATTAGTACGTCCGATAGATTTCCAAAAAAATATTGGACAAGTATTTTTGCTTTTGAAAAAATGAAGACTGCGTTGAAAACTCGTGTGACGTCAATTACCAGTACACTTTTTACTAGAAAGTGACGTTATCACTTATCTTTGAAGCATTGAAATATTCTATTGATTTAATAAAATAACAAATACGTATCCAATATTTTTCGATATTCTAACTGACAGACTAAATAGAATGATATTTTTTTTAACCCAGGCATCATCCCTATTTTATTATATGTCGAGATAATTTGTTCCTCATGTATTAGGCTGATCATAGGATATCCTTAACGGGGTGTTCTACCAAAAGAAATAGTTTTTGGTGAAATATGGACATACTGTACTTACTCTTTAGCGAACACAGGCGTGATTTTAAAGAAATTTGCACAATGCTACATACATTACACTCATTCCAAAAATAAATGTTACAACAGTAAAAAAATATTCACAGTGAATGATTGTGTGGGTGACAAAAAAGTGAATGAAATTAGACGCGCGAGGGCCGTCAGACCGAATGAGTAAACGGCGACCATGTGAGTGAATGATTAAATTAAATAGCACAGTACTCGTCATTGTGGACGTAACACTTTTTGCTGCGGAGCGTACACTGCTGGCATTTTTGGTCCTTTAAGGGTTGTTTTAAGCTTTTGAGCTATTACTGTCTGTGAAAATATATTTTTCGAGGGGTTGGGATTCATTTGTGACAGAATTTTTGGGTGTTATTTTAAGATTAAACAATTTTTTAACGAATGTAGTTGGCGCAAGGCAAAATCCAGTTACAAGATAGTCTTTAAAAAGGTTCCCAAATTAGCATAATGTCTAGTTGTCCTTCTGTGTGTTAGTGAAAAATTTAGTAGTCAAGGAGTCGGTTAGTCGGAAAGATGAAACCAAATGCACAGTCCGAGGCGTAGATCACACTCGTATACCAAGTTATTACAAAAATCTTTGCTATGCTATTCTTGCTGCGTCGACATACATACCAATCCTGAAAACAGGGTTCATTTAGCAAAAGTTGTTCATAATGATGCAATAACCTAATTTTATTTGAGGGTTTGCGTTACTTCTGTTACACCTTGTATGTGAGAACAATGTATACCAACAACAAAATTCTCAAATATCTGCCCAAAACACAACCTAACAAAATCATAACATGAAAATTATCGACCACAAAATATTCGCCCCAACTCCCCCCTTTCGCCCCAACTCGCCCCCGCAGCTAAGACAAAAGTATGAAACAATAACACAGGGGATGAAAACTCGCGCTTTACATATCATAGACGAGGCTTTTAGCAGTCTTTGTCAAACATGAGAATAATGATATTAAGTTGGTATATTAAAGGGAAGAATTTTGGGGCGGTAAGATGCTGCTGAGATGAGAATGCAACTTTAATTTGTGTTATTAATAAGTAGGTACTTAATCATTTTTATTACCAAAATATTAACATGAGTTACTATAAGAATGACTAGGTATGACTTATAAACTATCATGCGTGTGGTTGTGATGGCAATCTTTTCGAATTTACTTGACTTGTTACATTTTATCGAATTTTAAGGGGCGCATACTTAAACTCAACTCGACTATATGCTATATGCATATGCTATATTGCATATGCATATAGTCGAGTTGAGTTTAAGTATAGTAGTATAATAAGCAAAGGCATGAGAAAGTCTTAAAGTTCAAGAGTTATACCCGATTTCTAAATGGTGAATTTTAGAACTTATCAAATCCTACTCACTTTGAGAAGGTCTCAACATCTTATTTTTAATAAAAAAACCGAGTTTGATTCTCTTTTTATCTAGGTAACTGATTTAGGGCAGATTTTCAAATAACTTTTAATCGAAAAATTTACTTGCCCTTTTTATTCTTCGTTTGACAGTTCTATTATCTGACTACTGCAAAATCAGCCTTACATATCGTTTTCATTCATCATATTATTAAAATCTGAAGTATTTACTGAAGTACTCTAAAAATGCTCTTGTTATTAATAAAAACTCTACACTCAGTTTTTAACATCTTATTTCGTTTGCCAACCAAAACAGTCAAGCGTCATTTTAGCTCCCTTCAGTTCCATGCGTGCACATATAAAATGCCGTTTCAATGTGTGCACAAATAATATGTTACCTCTTTTGTTTCGAACGCATGGGAAATTCGCGGGCATCGCCAGGTGGGAAGACTGTATTGAAGGGATTGTCAAGGTGGGTATTAGACACGTTATTTTATGTATGGCTTACGGCTGTAAGGAAATTATCGTTTGATTCCAGGAAGGCTTTGATCGGGGAATTGTGTTTTTGATTGATGTGTAAAAGGCAATTTAAAGTAGAATAGGCATTTTCTGAAGTTAGTATGACATTTTTCGGTATATTTAGAAGCTCAATTAATTCAAAACATTCATAAATCACCAGCTATTGCAAGCGAGTAACTTCATTTACGACTCAAATCAGAACATACGGAATTTGGTATAAATTTTATTTTATCATAGTCATTTACCGCGGCCGGCTTGCTTTCTTGGCATATTCCTTAGAAAAATGCATATTTCCGGATAACTGTAGCGTGTCTAGTAATGACTAGTATTGGTATTTGGACTTAACAATAATAAAATGAAGACGTCATTGCGGTTGAACCTGGATGAGCCTGGCACAGGAGCGTGGGGATTGGCACTTGAAAAGAGAGGTCTCTGATCAGCTGTGGAAAAAACCGGTCTGTGGATGATAATGATGAAGATGGCACTCGTCAATAGTTCAGCTATTTATTTTAAAGGACTTTCGAGATTTCATTTTTGTTTAAAAAGATTTCTGATAACAAACAGATACGAAGAAACAATTTTACCTCTTGAAAATATAAGTTGAAACAACATTAAAATATCCAATTTTCCACTAAATATTAGTCTCGTCTGAAAGTTATTTTACGTGACATAAATGCCAACTGATTTCAGCGAGTCAATTACTACGTAACGATAGCCTGAAATAGGATTAACAATAATATTTTCCGAGCTTCTGCCTGACACCTCGTATCTACTTTGGATTTGTTTTACTACAGAGCAACATCCTTTATTTAAGTTTTCTGGCTTTTGATACTTCAGTAATTCTACCTTTAGGAGGCCTTTGCTCAGAATTGAGACATAACGAACTAATTAGATACAGGAATGTTTGTAGATTATTAAGTAAGCTACTCAACACTTAGCCATTCTGTTGGCTCCTGTTGTAACACTCCGTAGGTACTAAGGTCTCTCCGGGTGTGGCCAGTTCACATCAATTATCACCAGCACATCAGTCTATCTCGTGAGATGCTTCATCATCATCATAATTTTCAGCCATAAGACGTATACTGCTGGACATCGGTCTCCAATTTACTAGACATAAGATCGCAGTGTAGCGTTTGCAATGCACAGAAGCACAGAGAATACCGCTGTCCATTCTCTGGTGAGTCCTTTAGTCGGCTCTTACGACACCCACAGGAAGTGATGGGATGGTGCTATTCTTTTACATCCGACAACATATGCTTATTCTAATGCAACATTTTTATATCCAAGACTGACACTCACATTTTAACTTCAGTAATGAGACGTGACTGTACCAAGTATTTTATGTAGTTAGTATACAAACGTTTAGTTTGGAATTGGAAGTTCGTACAATGAAGACTGAGCAGGTAATGATGTAGCTCCACGTTCTTCTATTCTTGTCCTGCTTGGCATACCCAATCTTGACTTAATTTTGACTGTTTTCCTACCCAAACTTATGTAGTATTCTATCTAAAATATCCTCTATGGTCAGTTTATACCCACCACCATATTATTGAACCCCAGGTCTAATATCACACAGCATCGCACAGGTATTGTCGCACTGGCACGACACCTTGCGAGTATATTGTCGCACTCTCTGTTCATCGTCTACGTAAGCTTACGTATGCAATGTCGCAAATGAAGGTATTATTTTAAGTGGGAGGTCGGGGGTTGGCTGTGTGTGACACCGTTATGTTATGTTGTAACTAGATCGTGGTTATTGGTGTATTGTTATGTTATGGTAAACATTGTTGCTGTCTTCTGAGGATTGGGTTAGCAAGAACATTTTTAAGGCTTAAATTAGCTGTTTTTTTTTTAAGTAAGCTGTTACAAACAAGCATGTGTAATACTATTTCGTTTCATGTTCCTGAATTTTTGTCAGCTTTTTCCAAGGATTACGTATGTTTTTTTCAGTATGGTGTTATTGTCAGTAGAACCAATTTTTTGCTATAATAGTGGACTTAGTAAAAAAATAAAGTTGGTCTAATGTTTGGCTATGTATTTGAAGACCTCATTAAGTTTTAAAACAGTGAACTTAATAACCTCCTGTAATATATCTTCTTAAAAACCTAGGTTAGTTTTTCCTTCCTTACAAAAACAATATGACATAATAAGTTCCAAAAACTTACTATCATTCTATTTCTGCATTCACACTGGCAATTGAGATTAATTTCATGTGAGATTTTTACAAAAAGTATTACAGCAAAAAAGTAGGCTACAATTCGTACCGGTGTAACCGGCCCCCTATCTCCAAGTTTTTCCTTTCAAAAACAAGAACGAATGCAAAGTATATGACGTGTAAAGTCCCGCTTGCCGGCTTACGCAGATTTAGACTACGGGGCTGCTGTGTGTAGGTAGGTATATGTTTCGGGGTAGAGCATGCAATTTATGTGTTCGTTTTAAGTGATAATGCCGGGAGGTTGGGCGTTGGTGATGAATAAATTATGTTTTTAGGGTGATCAATCAATTTGTCAACCGGAATCATCTGCCTTGCTTTTTCCCAACTAGGTATATTGGAGAAAAGCCTAGGCAGATGATGAATCAATCTGCCTAGTATTTTCTCAACTATGTTGGGAGCGGTTGGCAGTCTGACTGAATGTAGCTGAATACCAGTATTTTAGATGGAGCAACTGCCTATCTGACTTATAACCCATAACCCAGTTAATGGATAATACGATACCCTTTGGCAAGTCTGGTGTCAGATTTTCTGGCTTCGCGTAATTACTGATGAACATCTACCAAAAACAGCCGGGAGCAACGGCTTAATGTGCTTTTAGACGTACGGAGGTGTCTCGAAGCCCGTGCGACTGTTATTATTTAGCCACGACGAGCTTTTTAAGAATATTTTTGGAAAAATGATTAGGCCACTATTGCGTCAGGTACTAGGATCGCAGGATGTAAGTACTAGTAGGTTTGTTATGCGTGTACTGGTAGTCCGAAATTGAAAATTTGGAATACTCTGCGACCTCTCGAAAGCGTTCGACTCCGTTAACCATGAGACGCTTTTGTTGAAACTTGAGCACTATGGGATTAGGAATAGAGCCCTTGGTTTACTTAGTTCATACTTGATGGGCAGACAGGTTAAAGTTCAGATAAACGGTGTAAACTCAATAGGGTCGGAAACGACAATGGGCGTTCCTCAGGGTTCAATATTGGGTCCATTCCTTTTTTTAGTTTACATAAATGATTTGCCCCAATTACTTAAAAATCAACCAAAGATGGTGTTATTTGCGGATGACACATCATTAATATTTAAAATAGACCGACGTTCACAAAATCTTGACGACGTCAATAGCTCTATTCATCAGGTCCAAAATTGGTTTACGGCAAACAACTTGGTTTTAAATAAAAAAAAAACTAAATGTATTAGATTTTCTTTACCAAATGTTAAAAGTAGCGAATGTGACATCATATTGAATGGAGAAAAACTGGAGTTCATTAATCAGACGGTTTTCCTAGGTATCACATTGGACGAGAAATTACAATGGGGGCCTCATATAACATCTCTTGCGGGTCGTCTAAGCTCAGCCGCGTATGCTGTTAGAAAGATAAGACAGTTAACAGACGTAGAAACCGCACGTTTGGTCTACTTTAGTTACTTTCACAGCATTATGTCGTACGGTATTTTGCTGTGGGGTCGGGCTGCTGACATTGAATCCATATTTATTTTACAAAAGAGAGCTGTCAGAGCCGTTTATAATCTGCGTCGCCGTGATTCTCTTAGGGAACTTTTTAAAAAGATTAATATTATGACAGTCCCTTGCCAATTCATTTATGAAAATATTATGTATGTGCGGAAAAACCGACATCTTTTTAGTAAAATTAGTGATAGACATAATTTTAATACTAGAAATAAAGACAAATTAGATCAACCATTTTTTAGATTAGCTAAAGTCCACACTTCTTTCATGGGGTATTGTGTTAAATGTTACAACAAAATACCTTCTGACATATTAGAACTAAATGAAAGAAAATTTAAAACTCATGTTAAAAGTACACTTTGTGAACAAGCATATTACAAATTAGAAGATTACATTCAGGATAAGAATGCTTGGAAACATGCTGGTCCTGCTCCATAGGACAATCAAGGGTGAAGGTCAAACTGGTTGATTAATGTATTAACTTTATAGATATACTGTTTCTTTTTTTGTGTTTTTATTTTTCCGTTGACTCACACACTTGTTTAATTAATGGTTCCAATGTTTGTAAATATGTGAGTACAATTTACCTAAATTTCTTTAGGAAATTAATAAGTTTACCTCTGCTGGTGATACTTTGTTCTTTAAGTAGCATACTCTGGGTGCATCGTCCTCACATAATATTAAATTAATTGTTGTATACCAAATTTTGTAAAATCATTATTTAAAAAGAGTAACTATGGAGTTTCTTGTCCGTTCTTCTCCATAAGAATCTACTTTTCCGAATGGACAGTAGAGTCACTTTATTAATGTTACATTATTATTTTACTGAACTGTAAACGATGACGTTCAAAAGTGCCGTTTAATGGCCTAATTGAAATAAACGTTTTGACTTTTTTTGACTTTTTGAAATATTATGATCATCAATCTTTGGAAGCGGTTTGTGTGACATAGTTACTGGATTGAGGAAGTCAAATTGGCAGTAATACCTAGTGGAAATTAGGTACATATATTTTGGTAACACTGAAAGCAAGATTGGGAAAATAGCTTGGTAGGGAGATGACTATGATGAACTATTTTACTTGAGTACGGAATGTGGCTGTACTTTAGGTACATATTCGGAAAATACGGGCGTTACTATGTCAAGATAATTCTGATAATATACGGTATATAAGCGTATCCAACACCTCAACTTCCCAATGTACTAGAAGTACATAAAACCAAGATGCTCACATCCAAACCCGAACAAACTCAAAACAAAACACAAACTAAGAAACACGTGAATTAGCTAAAAGTTTGAAAATCGAAAGGAATGAAATCAACGGCGTCCGGTACAATGTCGAATCATTCACTTATTGCATTTGGCCAATCAGATTCGAGTGTGAGACGCTGCTGTGACGTCACTGGGAAAGGGTAGATAAAATGCTGCTGGTGAAAGTTTATAATTTTATTTTTCTTCCAGGGCAGATAAAATGCTGCTTTGTTATTTTCTTCAGGAGTTTTAGTGACGAGTGGATTTATTACAGTAAGTTTAGGTATTTGAGTAACTCGAATACACGATATTTTGATTATAAGATAGTAAGTCTATTTGGGGTTGTTGAAACTAGGATATAACCACAAAACAGGGGGCCTAGTTATTGGGTATCACGATACCCATGGTATGACTAGAAAAAAACCTTACATCTATTGATGAAAAAACCTAAGTAAGTATATGGCCGCACGTCAGCGGTAAAACAATGATCTGGAGTTGGCCTAGCGCAGTAAAAAGTTTCTTAGGAAAACAAGGCCAGCTTATACTGGTTATTTTATATCTATATATTTGTAATTGCCATACAACGTGGCAATGCCGTCTTTTGGGTACACTTCAGTCGACAGCGATGCGGATAAAGTTTTTGACGCCGAATAATTTAGTTAGGAGTTATTATTTTTATTTTTAGTGTATATAGTTAGTTAAGTATTTATTAAAACAGTTTTATTTGCCGTTTCGAGAGTACCTGCCTTGTTTACATCCCTATTTTCAGAACACTCTTGTTAAAACCACTTTTAAACTATCCAAAGTATTGCAACATTCTTAGCAAATGTATCATAAAAGACTCCCGTCAAAAACAATGACAAACAGATTCTATGTTCTCCGTGTATCTTCATAATCTCGTTTTTGTAGGCCTACAAAGGGAGGAACCTTCCTTTGAAAGTAAAAACAGTAAGTGTACCGACGGACCCCATCTCCTAATACAATAAAGAGTCACTGTGCCGAGTCCTCTATTGACTTCATTTGTAAATATAAAGGTCTCTTCTGTTCGGTTCTTGCATAGTGTGTGACATTACTATTGCATCGTTTTTAAGGTTTAATATCCGAAGGGAAATAAACTACTACTACTTACTAAGCATCCGTTGCCCGTCCGTCTGTCTGTCAGAGGGCTGTATCTCATGACCCGTAATGCGCATACCGTACTTAAACCGGTTTAGTGCGAGTCTACTCGCAGACTCGGTCACGAAGGGTTCCGTACCGAAATCGAAATAATTAATTTCTTGTATTATTTAAAGGTCTTAAAATAAACGCACTTTCAATATTTTAACCTGTAATGTTTCATGAGGTACAGCCCGTTGACAGACAGACGAAGAAACAGCGGAGGCTTAGTAATAGGATGCCATTGGTAACTTTAGCTTTATACCACGATCTATTCTTGAACCTTTTTATTTCATTTATTTCATTAACAATTTTTACATTGTATCGAAATTTTACACTGAATTATCAATTTAAAATTAAAAGAATTACAATACAAACACTATAAAATATTATTGAAACAAAAAATTATACAGTCTACAGATTATTATAACATTACGGTAACCAAAATAAATTCATTAATAAGTACAACATTAGCAATTCCTTGTTATAAGTTATATGTCAAAAATAAAAAATAAAATAAATATCGTAACAATAAATTATGAGTCTACCATTACACATGTCAAAAATATAATATCATGTCAATAAAATGTTGTAAAAAGATTTATGTCAAATATAAAATCAAATCAAATTTATGTCAAATATGAATTTAAAATCAAAAATAAATAGATGCATCCATTACCTACAATGTCAAAAATCATAATGTCAAATTAAAAATATTACCCATCCAATGTTAAAAATAAAATATTGCTAATTTCCATACAAATGTCAAAAATATAAATATAATGTCAAAAAAAATAGTATAATAATAATTAAAGTCTAGTTGTACGTGTCACAGAGAAACTCATCAAGGGTGTAATAGCACTTTTCTATCAAAAATGACCTCATTAAAAGACACGAAGAAAGATTGTTTTATTTAATAAAGATCTTCTAAAAACATTGAACATATTGTCATCTCCATGACATGTTAAAGCCTTCTCTGATGAACATGACGAGCCTTAATAATTATTTTCTTGAACAAGTTTCTTATCCTGAACAACGCTTCGGAGCGGGCAACTCACTCCCCAAGTGTCTGAAAGACATTTTGACAGTTCCGAAAGTACTTGTAAATGTTTTAATTGAAATAAATGCTTTGACTTTAGCTTCTGACAGTTATCTCCGTACACAGATATAAATATAAGTCCTTGTTTAAAGTAGGACGTCGTGTCGTCTGCCTAGTGGTGCAAGACTGCTAAGTTTGGGGTTTTGATTTCGATCCCCAGGTTGAGCAAGATGATTTTGGGTTGTTTTTTCGGACTTTTTTTAACTTTTTTAACAATGGATATAGGTTGCTAGGACTTAAACCATAATTGGTACCTATTCCTGCCTTGTAGAGGAAAACAGGTAAGATTATAAATAAAGTCTAAAAGCTTCTTCGATTAATGTTAGCTTTCGTAGGCCACTGCAAATAAATTCGGCCTTTGTCAGGTTGAGCCTCAATACCTAACTCTCTGCATCATCTATTTCCCTACTACATTGTGGTTGGCTTTCACTCTTACTAAATGAATACCAGTAATTGGCATCGAACGGTTTTCAATCTGACCGCCAAAACTCGAAATACTCTCTCGATTTCCCAAAACCAGTCAAATCCGCTAAGGCATGAAAAATCAAAGAACTGCTTAGTTGCAAAGTCAAAGGTTAAAGATGTGAGTTACATCAAAGGAGAACAAGGCAGTGCCGACTCAGTTAACTCTGTGCTAACTGAAGTCTGAAACACACCTCAAGGTTCTTTTGTGTGGGACAAGTTAAGATATATCAGCGTTAATAAGATATTACAAAAGGAACAAAGAATAGACATATGTAGGTACTGTGTGAAGAGACGATATGGCTAGAAAGGGGGTTACTACTGATATGAAAACTAATAGTGAAGTATTGGAAGAAGCAGACGATGTTGATATTCATCATCATCATCATATCAGCCGAAAGACGTCCCCTGATGCCATAATCACCACGCTTGGCAGGCGGGTTGGTGATTGCAGTGTGGCTGTTGCAAAGCACAGAAACACAGAGAATGCTGCCCATTCTCTGGTGAGTCCCTTAGTCGCCTCTTACGACACCCACGGGAAGTGATGGGATGGATCTACACCATACAGAACACAAATGTTGACGTTAACTACAAATAAATTTGAAGGAGGAAAAAATATTATGACAGATAGAATAGAAAATGACTACCATGACCACAAATGAAAAAGTTTCTGTGTTTGTCTGTCCGTTTGCTACCTCTTCACGTTTTAACAGCTGAATCTATTTTAAAGAAACTTCGCAAAAAGAAAGAGGATAGACCATGTCCTTTAAAAGGACACACGATACATTTCATTCCAGCAGTACCCTTGATATTCCCTTGGGATAATTTTCAACCGCTCACGCATGAAATTGTACTGGCTATATTCATGGAAGCGTAAAAGTTTGGAAGAAGTTCAATTTTAATAAAACTCTAAGAGTCACACAGCCTTGTTAAATTCTCTTACGTTCATTAGCCTTTTTTCATTTACGCAATTTCTCCTATTATTGCGCCAATCTCATCTTGGCCTCTCCAACGAGTTAATTTATATCATGGATCTATCTTGCCTCCTACGCTCAATTTTGGTAGCTCCGGCCCACGCTAGGTAGGCACTTGTGGACACTACGCCTTACTAAGTGTTCTGGATACTACCTTTTGAGTTTAATTATTAACACCGAAATCCTTTGATATCCGAAACGTTTTCAGCATCCCAATTACGTAACTAATAAACCGCATTTTCTGTCACAATAAAAAAAGGACTCAAGAATCAGTGATGTTTAAAAAGTCTGCTCCCAGAGGAAATTTCTTTTGTGCGAAGAATCAACGTTGTTTTTTTGTTTGTTACATGAGTCTCTAAATTCAAATTGTTAACTGGCACTATTTACCTAAAAATCTGACAAGAAAATCTTGCTCCAATTTCAAAGAAATCCTTCAAAAAATATGTTAACTAAACAGACAGCCCCAAAGTTACAGCTTAAACGTTTAACCCCTAGGTCTCAACACTTCAAAGTTCGGAGATAAAAGTAACATCAAAGGGTTAGTACAAGCAGTTAGCAGCACTAACATCTTACTTAACTGGCACCTCAAGGATCCTGTGATAGGCACAAGTTAGGGATTCGAACAACTTGAGCTCAGTTAGAATAACTAAATTTTAAATAGGTCCAAAGCTTATACACGTGTAGAAATCAAGGTCACCGTGTAAAATGGGATGACTATCATTATTGTTCTGTTGAAAATATTCTGTTTTCGTTTTATCCGACCGAGAGATTACGTTAGGAACGTTGAGCCCTTTAGCTTTATTAGGATTACCTATCACTAGGTAGTGCTTGTCTAAGTAATCCAGTCAATATCCAATTTTCATTTACTAGAAATATTTATACAACCGAATTGTCTGTTTAAAACACTCCAAAACCTATCGGAACCCTCTCTGCCTTTTTCCAACTATTTTGGGGTTGGCTTCCAGTATAAGAGGATGCAGTTATGGAATGTCTCGACTGCCCGTCTCGGTAAGGCGTGCTTAATCTTCCTCCACTTTTAAAATAATGGTCAAAAACCACTACCTAATTCTTTTTAATCGTTTTTACTTCGGTTCTATGCTTTTGGTTTCATTACATTGTATTTATTTATCTATTACGTTTTTATTGTAAATTTTAATTTCAGTGTGTATTTCTATTGCCGTTATAGCAACAAATGACAAATATTAAATAAAAATTAAAGGCGGCTCCCACACAAGAAACGTGTTTTTTTCGATTTATAGTACGGAACCCTTCGTGTGAGAGTCCGACTCGCTCTTGACCGGTTTTAATAATTGACTAAGACACATTTTGAGGACAGTAAAAAACAAGTTACCCAAAACTGTAAAATTTTCCCAATCAACCTTGAACCAATTTTTTTTTCTCTTCTCTCTCTCTCTTTCTAATGGTACACTCAAGACTACCTTCAGCATTATCTTTCTTTATCCCTCTAAAATCCATCCGAAGATTGTCTTGAAAATATCGCTTTTAGCGGGAAGGTCGCCTGTGTCACCGTATGTTATGTTTTCTTCATCTATATTTTCTGTAACATATATGATGTACATACAAGAGTATTCTATTCTGTTATATGCAGTTGTGTTCCAGTATTTTAAATGGAGCGACTGCCTATTTGACCTCGTTAGCCCAATAGCTGAGTATCATGATACCCTTAGCAAGATTGGCATCAGATCTTCTAGCTTCTGACTATCGTAGCAACTGTCTTCAAATGACAGCTGGGACCAACGGATATGAATTCTTGGGCACGGAGGAACCTCAAAATGTAAAGGATGGTAACCCATCTACAGACCACCACGCCTCAAGGCTAACCGTGGCGTGGCGGCGTGCCAAAGCTTATAATATAAAAACTTATAATACTTACAGAGCAGGATCAATCCTGCTCTGTAAGTATTATAAGTTCATGGTTTAATTTCGTAGTGTCTTTAATATCACTTCTAAAGCCGCTCCTCTCCCATAACTCGGCCCCGTCTGTCTATAGGTATCAACCTCGGCGTTTGCCCTCAGATTGTTAGCTCTCAATGTTTCGTGCCATCTACTGCTGTAATAAAATTGTGCCACGGCCCTGATTGATCCCTTTATTGACTTTGTTGGCAAAAAATAACTGTGTTGCTTATTTTCTTCGGTTTTTGTTCCTCTGAAATGCTTATTTTTCATAGTCAAAGTTTTTCTTTTGGGGTAGTATTGGATAAAAAATTGGCAAGAGGGCAACGATTAAAATATCAATCTTTATCAATAGCTATTTTATCCTTTTAGGTCAAATATAGGAACAGTATGAGACTACATAGAACATAGATAAAATCATAAATTAATTAAAAGCTACATTTGATTTTAACTGCTCTTAAAACGGTAAAGTTTAAACATAGTTAAAGAACCTGACCTCCAGGTCTTCTGAATTATTATAGTAGTGTTCTGGTTTCTGACTACCCGTAATGACTGTCAAAGATGTACAAATGACACCAACAGCTTAACGTGCTTGCCGAGGAACGGAGGACTGTCGTTATGTTAAGATGGTCACCCATCCAAAGACTGACCTCGGCAAGCGTTGCTTAACCTTGTAGATCAACCCGTGATGTCAATTATAATCGGGCCAAGAGGACTACTAGTGACTACTGTGCACTATGTAATAAATTCAGAAACAGCCTTATCATGAATGAAAAACCTTGCACCAGACTTGCAGTAAAACACAAATACAATGTGAAACTCCTCTTCCGCAAAACCTCCTTCTTCATTGACCGTAAATTCCTTACATACAAAGACAAAACAATTTAATCTCCCCACATTCCGGTTTAGGTTTAAATAAATTCTCAATTTTGGCCTTCTGAATTTATTCACGGCTTTAAAGACATTGGCAACGTCTTTCCCCGTGGCTGGTCAGAAACAAAATAATTTGGAGAGAGAAAACGTTACTTAAAATTTACAAAGGGAATGTCTTAATTTAAGTTTACAGGGGCGAAAGGTCGAGACAAGCGTTTTGGTGTTGCCAGTAAATATTTTGCTTGAATTGTGGGAGAATTTGGGTGTGTTTGTGGTGTTGTTGTACTTCATTTTGGGATTTTATAAAAGTTCTGATCTCTTGCTAAATGAGAAATATAAAGTGTTTGTAGTTATAGGAATATCGTCCAGCTCTACTTATGACTTTTATTATGAGTCACCTTCCTAACAACTTTTATATGTTCTATTATAAATTATGAAATTATACATTAACTAATAAAAGCGTGTTAAAAAAAAAAATAACGTTACATGCCGTGCTTGTTTAGTACTCTCCAGTCAGTTTGTAGACGATATTAATTATCATTTAAATAAAGTTTAAGTACGTTAAAAAAATCAGCTACGTAGCTGTTGAAATAACCCAATACATGTTCTTATAAAAACTGCACTGCAAAAGGCCTATTTGCCATTAGCATCTGAATATAGTCGTTTAAAGCTCCAATCGCTGTTAAACTTCACTCTGTATCAAGTGACTGCTTGCCAATTTGTCGCTTAGCTTCTTTTTGATCAACTGTTGCTTCGGCAACCGTGTTCTGTTTGTCAGGTTTTGCAGTTTGTAGTTTGTAAGGGATTAACTTCGTGCTCTATGAATATTGGTTCCGAATCATTTATGTTTTAGTGTTTTAAATTTAGTTTACTTCTTAAATCCCGAATGTAATTTTAGAGTTATCTACTTTAGTCTTTTAAGAACGGTATTTGTTACATTTTCTATTAACCCTCCTAAAATCTTGATTTAAATAGACACTCATTTTTTCATTGCTATTTTCAGGTAAGATTCTTTCTTTAAACAAATTATTATCAATATAACTTGTCAAAAGTTGGAAATGATAAGTCGAACTTGATCTATTATGTCTATTTTTATACCTACTTAATTCATGTTCAAAGAAAGTATTTTGAGCAAATCCTCTGCAAAAAGATCTGTCCGTGACACCTACTCTCAAATACATCATATTTTTTATTTCACCACAATTGACACCTTTCAGCAAAATATTTTAACAATTCCTCTCACGCATTCCTTTCAGGGATATTTTTAGCTAAATTCAAGGGACTTTATAACAGCCGAACTTGGCATCCCCGTTTTAGCCGAGAAGTCGTAACTCTTGGTCGATCGTAAAACGTCTCGAATAAAACCGACGGCCTTGAGGGTGACTAGGACGCAGGTTCGATCCCCTGCCGTAGTTTTTCTTAGTTTTTATGTAATTTCATGTTTTTCCGCAGACTTTATTGTATTTTCAGTGTTGTTTGTGATGAATGTTTGGAGAGTTCGCGGGTTTGTTGGTATTTTATCGGCTTGAGAGCGAATGGATGTAATTTTAAAGTTGTTGAAGTTATTTTAAGGTATGTACTTGTACAAACACTATGTTTTGTGGTGGTTTTTGTGTGTGAACGAGTCTAGTTGTCTGAATGAGAAAATACTCATTTCGTAAAGTAGCATTCAGCAACATTGTCATAATTTAGTGGATCAAAGTACCTTAGCAAAGTATCTCAATGCAAAAATACATGATGTCAGTCTGCAATCTTATAAATCTCTTAAAAAGGAATAAAAATTTATCTTTCGAGTATAAAATTCCAATATTTCAAGACTTAACTTTCTAAAAACAACTCGGCAACGAAGCGAAAAAAGTAAAACTTCTTAAAACAATATTCAAATGTTTTAGTTCAAAAACTGATCTCAGCTGACTGAATAACTGATCGAACGGCTACAATAAACTCAAGGAGTTATCCCAAAAAATAACTAAAAACGGTCACCACTGTCACGCCAAAGAGAATTCATTAAAACTCAAAAAAATTTGCCAAGTTTCACAAATCATTAATCTTGGAGAAAAATATTCTGTCAGAATTGTGTAATGTTCCAATGTTTTGGCAGAGTGAGTTTTAGTTTTATGTTTTTAAAGGCTGGTTTTGATTGTTCTTGATTTGTGTTATTTACACTGTTTTTCTTGTGGTTTATGTAAATACCTGATAGTGTTATTAATAGCTAATGTGAGTGCAGCGCCCCTCTTCAAAACATGACGCTCTTGTTGGAGTACTCTAAGTGCCCTTACTCTTGCGCCATTGAGGATTTAATTATTGCCACTGATGCCTATATAAATGTGCAAAAGAAGAAAAATAAGCTATGGCAAATTGTTAGTTATCTAACCTAGCTAGACCATCATCATAAACATCCAACATCGTCTTCAACGTCTACTGCTGGACATAAGCCTCTCCCAAGCGTCACCACATTGGTCTTGTGCGTCTCGCATCTAGCGGGTTCCAGCGGCCGTCACCAGGTCAACTGTCCAACTTGTTGGCTTTCCAACGCTACATTTTCCAGTACGTGCTCGCCAATGAAACGATTCTACATTACTGTAGAATTGTGAAAATGACTGAATCAAGCCATAGTAGATATTAGAAATATAATTACGAGTACAACCACGGCCCGGAAAATACTAGTCTTGCGCTGTTTTAGTAAGTACAGCATAAAACTAATTCTTATGAATTAGTTTTTTTATTCTGTACTTACTAAGCAGCAACTTTTCTTGTTGAAGAATTTGACCTCTTAATGCCAGCAGCTCCAGACGTTTTATTTTATATCTTACGAACAATATTAGACCAAAAAGTCCACCAAGAATATAATATTACGGGTAATTCAATTTACCACGACTGTTATATCTTTCCCTTTAACGACCTCAAGCAGTCCCTGACAGCCCTGAGCGTCCTTAAAATCACTGAGTCGACACCGACCAGATAATATTTTATACCTTCGCACCAACATAAAATCTTCATAAACCTCTTCACAAATGCTTTATGTGTTCCTGTAATAAAACTATTTTATCTCACCTACATAACATTCTGAAACCCCAAACTTCCTCTATGTCGACTGTCCATTGCAGGGTCTCAACGATATTATCCCTTGATAGACTATCAAAATAAAGCAATGGAGATCGAAGTTGAAATCGAATCGTGATACTCTTATCTTTCAGAATAAATGTAAGGTCTATTTCGGTAGGAGAAAGGTCTGCACGGTAATAAAATGTATTAAATTGAACTCCTTTTTGCTGACCCATACCCGGAATAATGTTTTTATCCGTTTTTTGTTCGGATAAAGCCAATTGTGAGGGGAGTCATAACTAGCCCCTTACTTACGCGGAACGTATATATTTTGGGGATGATTTTAGGTTTAAAAATATGCTCTAATGAAATTGGCTATGAAGTGGAACCTAATTTAGTTTGTATGGCTAAATTACGACCAAAAGCATTCAACAATATTATTATTTTTAGTGACAATAATGAAGTTATTATAAGTTTTATCTGACGCAAAATCATTGCAAACGACACTTATCAAATTAAAAAAAAAAACTGTTAAGGTACTATTTACTGACCCCACTGATCATAGTCACGTTAATATTGTTATCACAAAAAAAAAACATCTACCTACCACCAAAAATACTTTTAATAAACCACCAGACATGCTTTGGTCAATATTGCCTTACTCATGACCGGCCCAATGATAGTACCTTGAGGTACCCAGTGTGCCGACTCAGCTTTTCTAAATAAATTGTAACCGTCCCATTATTTTTCCTCGTTCGTGTCAGCAGGTGCTAAATTAAATCGACAGCCGTCTTTTTATAGCTTTCTAGTTTACCGCAAACATGTTACCAAGGTGTGAAAACTGCTAAAATATGTGTGATTATTTCAATACTTTCAATGTACGCTGTGTACAGCTATTGAGTAGAATTATGTGATGGAGTCTGTGTTTCCTGATTGCTATGACCTGGGGGTCTTTGCTGCGAGGCAAGCGTTCTCCGTCGTCGACCACATCATCGCTTACCAAAAGCTGAGATAGTGACACAAACTCAAGAATGTCGGGAGTAACAAAAAAAATGCATTCTTTTCAGTAAATTCAAAATTTTAAGAAGATAGATAGTAATCTATGTCCTGTATAAAATTATGAAATTACTTTATTTAGTGACCGAGAAGGCGATCAAAAATGATGGATTTTTGGAAATTCATATCCTAATGTGAATAAACAAGGATTGAAAGGTAGTGAGTTTTTCCATTTTTACCAAAAGGAAAATCCACCAAACATACGGCTTGTTACCAAATAAAATAACAACGATTTTCCATATTTGTTAGTTGTTATATTAAGATATATTAATGATTCTCACCTGAGTAAGTACAAAATATACAAAGACATCTTCGAGTGTCGAAATCACCGATGAAGTGAAAAATACGTGTCATTATATCGAATGTCAATCAAGCGTGAAAAAGTAACGAACGATAGACGTGTATTGGGTTCTGGAGGTCAGATAGGCATACACTCCATGTAAAATACTGGTATTCAGCTGCATCTGATCAGACTAGAAGCCAAAGTCATCATAGTTATAACAAGGTTCGACAGGTCATGTTGACTTCCTTATATTCTATTCAAGTGTATTGAATCATTGTATTAAATTGCTCGCTAAAAAGAGCATACAGCGCTGATATATTTTAAAGCCTTAGTTACCACTTTATACCACACGAAAATGCTCCAAATATTTAAGTTCACAGCTTTTATTATTTCTACACAAAATTAATGTTTCTTTACTACGGCGATATTGTCTTTCCCGACAGACTTATGTACACTGAATTACTAAAAAGATTAACGCCTTCTACCATAAAAGAACCAGAAAAATCCACACAAAACTGCGCATTCTCTAAGAAATATAACTGCAATATTAAACTATAAAACCAAATCTTTTGTGAACCATACAAGCTCCAACTTTCAAAACCATTATAACATGACCTCTGTGACCGTAACATTTACTTGAAATTCAAGCTCTTTATTAAATGGTACTCATACGTTATGCCCAGTTTATGTTGATCCATGAGTAGCGGTTTCTGCTCCCGTTTTTGGTTCTGTTAGTTTATAAATGGGGAGGTGAGGTAGGTCTTTATGAAACGGATGGTGTCAAAACATTGTTTCATGTCAAGAATTGCTCCCTGGAGAGGTACTGTTTCTAAAAATGTGTTTTATACTGATGTTGGGTTTATTTCGCGGGAATGTTTGGGATAATACACATTTTGGGGATGTATACGGGTTTTTATGTTTGTTTTTGAGTGAATCTGGAGAAAAATATGGAGTGTTAAAGTGATTAAATTTTGTATGAGTTAGAGGTTAACTGGAAGGAGGAAAATGTTACTTGGTTAACCAAAACCGTCTTTCTGAATTTCTAATTATTCAGTTTTCTTGTACTTTCGGGTAACTTTATAGCATTTCCGCCATCAAGTAATTGGCATTTGAATGGCGCAATTTAATTTTTGATGGACAATAAAATAGACAGCTGTTTTTGACGTCATCAAAAACACTATTTAGGTACTATCCATAGCCATCAGAGCTTAAGATAATGAAAACATAGAAATGTTTAGATAAGTGACTGCCATAGTGATACGACACTGGTGTAAATATGTTTTCTTGGATTTTATCATATTGGACCAACGTAAAATAAAATGTAATAAAACACCCAATTTCTACACACAGGTCTTCTCTCTGTATCTAATAGATGTCACAAGTTTCCGAATTTTAGATTTTAGAACAAGTTATCCTTGATGGTGGATGGAAGATGGTTTCTTTCCTCGTTTTTACATATCTTCGCAGCGAAAAATTGCGATAAAATAGAATAGAATACTCTTTATAATGTACACCATATAAGTTACAGAAAATATAGATGAGGAACACATAACATAGGGTGACACAATGAGAGGCCTTATCGCTAAAAGCGATCTTTTCAAGACAAACTGTGGATGGATTTGAGAGAGAAAAGAAAAGACTCTACTGTACTGTTTTTGTTAAAACTAAAGTGATTTATTGAACTAGGCTATTGAACTTCAAAACCCGTCAGTCGCCACTTCCTAAAGTTTTTGCTGGGAAGAACACATCTGTCTGTTAAGGTTGAAGATTTATAATTAAACTTCTTTAAAGCTCTTTAGTATCATTATCAAAATTGCATCCACAACTATGTATCCTTTCTAGTTCTAGCTTCTTTGACCAACCTACGTCACTAGCCTTTGTAGTATCCACAGTAATTACTAAGCCATGCCACTCTGACAGGTTGCCAGCCCGTCCACTACGAGTGTTATGGTTGTGAGGCTGCTTGAATAAAACAACAGTGGCTTTAAGTATGTGGTTGCTGTTCGGCAAACTAAGTTCAGCAGGCTAGTATAACGCGACGATTTTGAGAAAGAGGGTGCATAGGTAAGAGTGATAGAGTTGACGCTTTATGCCAATGCAAGTCTTTTCTCAGGTTAACGTGTTTCCTATTTTTCCTTCCTTCTTTTCTTTCATTATTTCTTTCTTTAGTTTCTCTTCCTTCCTGCGGCGCTCGTGACCTATCCCACAGAAACCATGTTTTTTTTTAGCATAAAAGCATATCTCTATGGCACTTGCCGATAGCGTTAACTTTCTATTGCCGATAGTGGCTACTCCTAGACATATTTCCTACGAACAAACAGACAGCAAATTTTGCCTCTTCGTAACAATTAGTACATACATAAATATTGGTCTAGTTCGTCAAGGGTTCTGGTGATCGACTTATTTCACAAAATTTACTGGAATTAGTTTTTATTCTTCTACTATTAAGACTTTATTATCCTCAAGCACCTCAGATTTAAACTAAGTTTTTTCTGTAATCTTTACATCTTTTTCTCTCATAATTTCTTTAAGAGTTTGCATTAGTTTTAATGAACAAACCTCCTCACTCAACACTAATGAAGTGGTATTCTATTTAACGTTCTTTTCTATTTCAGCAGTTTCCCTGAAAACACTGACATCATATTTTACATAATTATTACAAAGATACCGACATTTTTTCCTGCTACTTTACTTAATTGCCTCCAAAACACTTTCAACCAACTTCTTACAACATTTCACGAAAGTCATTTTGCACCTTATTATGAGTAACGTAAAAGTGATTTGCGTATTTTTTAACTGCAAATACATTTTTGGCAACTCTTCAGCGGGACTCTTAGCAGAATTAAAAATTCCTCCGTTTGAAGCGTTATGTAGTAAAAAATAAAGCAGATTTTCGCTTGAATGGTTGTAAATGTTAGTTGGTTGGGAGATTTTTTCATGACTAAGCTTGGTAGCAATTTGAAGGGTTTCTGAATAATTAGCTAAAAGACAAATGTATCGGGAATTTGTTCAGCACTCGAGTCGATGGGGAATAATAAGGGATGAATAAGTACCTCTCCCTTCTATTTACGATTGAGTGGAGGGAACTGGCTCACCTGTGTAATGTAATTAGATTACGATGAAATATTTGAATGTGAAATGGCGGCTGGAGATTTTTATCTGAAGTTGTCGATTGATATCGATTTGTTAGGAACAGGAAACGCTATCTTTAATGCGTTTCCAATAAAGAAGAGAAAACTCCAAGCCGGGTTGGCTAAGCGTTTATACATTTAAAAAGGATATGTTACTTGTAGAATTGTGAGATCGACACAACAAAAACAACAGACAGGACAGCTAGACTAGAAATCAATATATTTAAAAGTCTTCCGTTAGTGACTGACTGACAGACAATGCGCAGTCAAAACTACTGGTCAAAGTGAGAAATAGATATATAACAATGAGTGATCGACGATTTTTTTACTTTATTGCCCACCAAAAACTGTCACAAAAACGAACGAAAGAATAAAAGAATCATGAAGACTCATAAAACTTAATATACTTTAATTGTGCTGTCCAGTTGTCTCGTTACGAGATCCCAAAACATAACACAACACAGACAAACATACCAACAACCATTCCTGCCCAATCGTCCTGAAACTTGTAAAAGTCATAACATTAAAACGCCATAGAAACATTGTTCTAGAAAATTCCTGCCGGCTCATAACACCATAACCCTCAAATAAACTTTTACGAGCTTTAAATTTTAACCCTCACGTGCTAGGCCGGTTGTACGTTGTGACACAGAATAGATAGACACAGAAGGACGAGTTCGTACAGCGAGTCAGAACGCACGCTTCACGTACAGTGAGTGCAAGCGCACTCGTGAGCTATATTTGTTTCAGATCACCATTCGCACCACCGACAAGATTGACTGACGCAATTAAGAGGCCTGTTCAAGGCAGTAATGCCAAATGTCAGCAGGTCCAGAAGTCCGATTATCTTGGAGACGCATCGAATGTGGTAGCAATACTCAGCAGTGAGGGAAGGACGAAAAAGGAGAGAATGGAAGAATGGGTATAAATCTGTCGTGAGCAGTGGTGCGTTAGCGGTAATAGCCTCGGTAACGTCGCAGAATGTGCATTTCAAGTTCAGACTCCCTTTCAAAGTCGTCGGGCGCTGGAAAAAAAATCACTTGAAAACCAGCATTTTCTTGAACCAAAAACTCGAGGACATGTGACAACTACCTACTCCGGGCCGAATGGATAACAGCCCACTCTTTCTCACAGAAAGGATTCCTGTGCTTCAACAGAAGAAAGTGATAAGCTGCAGCTACGCTATACGCGTCTATGTGTGCGTGCGCCGGTTTTCGCACGTTGTACAGAACTGACCCTCTGTATCTATCTATTCTATGGCCACACTCTGAGTCATTATTGTTCTTCTTTAAACAGCGGTTTCGGGTTGATTAGATTGAGCTATAACGGAGCCAGATAAGATGTTATGTCGTGTTTATGTCATTTTTTGGAGTAATTGTGTACTTAGGTGCGAGAGATAAAGTGCGGTGTCGTCTTAGGATAAATGGATGGAGAAATTAGCTTCTAAAGTTTTGTCAACACCTCAGATTAAAAAACCAAACAAACTATATCAATCGAAAAGCTCTCTCAGATACGAGTAAAAATGAGATTTTACATCAATATTTTCTCAATAATTTACAGCCAACGCTGTTTAACATAATATTCGACAATATATTTCAAGTCGCTGCTGTTATTGTACTGTTAAGTGTTAGAATGAAGTAAAGAAAACGTATTTATTGTTACAGAATTGACATATATACCAATTATGAATCTAGAATTAATGTTTCGTGTATAGTATATGTCAGTAACATTTCACAGTATAGTATCGTTCGCTGAACGATAATGCTGAGACTTTAAGTTATATTTTGCGAAAGCAAGATTAATATGATTTACATAGTTTATTTTTGGTATGTTTAATTTGTGTATTTTATTTATGTGCATCAGTTTCCTGATAAAAAAAAATATTATAGTTCTAGTTCCACTACTCCAAATTTAACCATGGACAGAGGATAGACACGGCCAATATTGCCAGATAACGTGGCAATGCTGCCAGTCTTTTGGGCACGACAGCGATGCGGATGAATTTTTGACGCCATACTTAGTTCATTATTATTTTAGGTGCATTTAGTTAGATAAAATGTACTTTTCCCAATATTCCGCAAAACCCAAATTACCGACCATATAAATCGATCCTCAAATTATTAAACCATGTCGTCCCAAACTTTCTTTTATCTTCGGGTACAAGGATAATACGTCTTCAAGGTGTGTGGGGTGAACGTCGCATAAATTACTGTCCTATGACATGCAAATCTGTGCTGTGATGTTACAAGTGTCGTTTGGAGGGTAGGCAGAGATTCAGGTGGGGGAATGTAATAGGGAGTTGATGGGATATGGGTTGGTGAAATATTTGGTCGAATCTGATCTGTAGTAGAAGTGACTGAAGCGTTAGTACTCGATCGCCTAAACGTGAACGTCAATTTATATTGAAACAAGATAAGCGCCGTCTGGTGGTAATAACAGAAAACTTTAGGGTTAGGGATGTTGCCTGGGTTAAACAAAAAATGATTCTATTAAGCCCGTCAGTTAGATTAATTATCGAAAAATATTGGACACGTATTTATTATTTTATCAAATCAATAAAAAAATTGAAAACGAACAGGAGTGGGGGCTTGTAACGTCACTTTACAGTAAAAGTGTACTGGTAAATGACGTCACACAAGTTTTCAAAACAGTATTAATTTTTTGTTTACGTGACATAAGAAAAAATACGTGTCCAATATTTTTTGAGAGATTTATTAGATTGTTTTAGTCAAACAGCCCATAAGCGAATTTTTACGATAAAGCAATCGAGTAAGTTTAGAAAATATTATTTGGATTCGTGTTTATAGTAAGTTCAATTTAGAAATTAAAGAAGGATGGTTTGGGTATCGTTTTTTTGAGTACCTATTTCTGCAGTCGCAAAATAACAAAGTCAAAGTCAATTCATTTATTTTAACTAGACCATTAAAAGGCACTTTTGAACGTCAAATTTACAGTTTAATGTGTTATATACAAAATTTATGTGTTGACAAAAAGTCAAAAAAGATTTTTTCCCACACCATATCATCAAGCAGAAACAATAGCTAAACACCCATAAATCAATATAAATATTGAATCAGCCATAACTGTCATAACTCAGGAATTATATCCGGATTGAATTCTAATTGGATCACACGAGTTTCAGCCTTTACCTGCGTTTGGTGCGGCCATTTGTAATTGAATTTGATGAAGTTTATGTTACCTGTAACAAAACAAAATGAGTTATTAGTAAAACGAGTAGGAAAGAGTAATTTAATAGGTACATGTTTTTTTATGGATTTGCGAAGTCTTCATTAAAATAAAATTAAAAAAAAGAATTCGAATTAGACTGATAGTCAGCTTAAGTAACGGCACTTTTTTAACGTCAACGTTTACACAAAGACAGTCCCACGAAAACCCGCCCGTCACCACTTCCTAGTTTTTTAGCTGGGAAGAAGAAGTGGCGCAACGAACTCCCCACCAACACATCTGTCTGTTTAATATAATAAGTAGCATTTATACAATATTATGCAAAGTATTTTTAAAAAGAAAATAATATAATATAGGTAACACGTAAAACCAAAATTTAAATTATTCGCCACTGGTAAGCGAGCACACTCCATTATGCCAGCATAATTAAACAAATTAAAGCATAAAAACAACATCTTTAAGGAGTAAGTAGCTTGGGAACGTCTTTGTATACTGCAACGTTGACGACACGGTAGCTATAAATTAATTTATGGGCCAACAATCAACATGGTCGACCGCATTTTGGCCAGTTCGCGAAAGATTTCTTTTAAAATTTAAATGTTAGTGGTTTCTTTAAAAATATACAGTTGATTTTTTATAGTATAAGAGAAGAAGGTTGCTCAATTTTAAGAAAAAATGTTATTTTAAACTCATAATCTAATAAATTAATATTCTAGCTCCAATTTAAATAATTGGTAACTACGAGTCTACATGCGAACAAGTTTCTTTTCTGTTGATCCTTTTAATTCCAGATCAGCGAGGTAAAGTATTAATAAAAAAAGTTGTAAAACTGTAATGGCAGATCACAGCTGTTCTTAAACCTGTCTACAGCAAGTGGAACATGAATATAAAGTTCAAGAAATGTTGGGGGTTTTGTCATAACATTGAGCTTGTATTTCTAGAAGTTTTAAGAAGGAGATGATAAAAATAATTATTATTTTGAAACTAATGGCGCGTTCATATTAACTGTATTGGGGTCGGCTTCCAGTCAAACCGGATTCAGCTGAATACTTCCAAACCTCCACAACCCATTAACTGGGTAACACGGAAGTTTTTGGCAAGACTGGAGTTAGATTTACTGGCCACGTATACGTACGTATACGTATCGTTGAAAATATAATTAATCTGAAACTAAATTATAATACATCGTGGAGTGGACCATCATTTCTTCTTCCCTTCTTTAGGAAGCAGCAAAATAGGCGCCAAATAGGAAACCAGGAGCTTGGTTAATAGGTACAACGGAAAGTTTACAACTGGGATTTATCACCAGAAGAAGCTTATACAAGGTGGAGAAGACGATACGACCGTAAACCAAAACATTCATATTTTTATGTAATTTGAAAGAATATTATTAATTTCAGTTCCAGGATTTATAATAGTTTCAAAACATTCATATGAACCAGTATTGACAAAGTTTTCATTCATTGTCGTATCGATGTCTCCACATTGTATATTTTCACTCAAGAAAACTTTTAGTAAGCCTCACTTTTCTAGAGTTATCTATGTACTTGGAAAAAAAGTAAGTACCCTACCATAATGAATAAGCTCCAGTTGTAAACACCCTTTAAAGTTGGAAAGCAACGTTGATACCAAATTCCAAACATTCAACACGTTGAATACCTCCATACCCTTTAAAAAGACAAAACACGTTTATATTTTCTACTAAAGCCTATTACAACTTGAACCCTGTTTTAAAAACTTTAATAGAACTCCACAGTCCAAGCTGTTCTGGACAAAAAACTATGCCACGCTCAAAATCTTCTTATAAAATTGTTAAGAAAATCGTATGAGCTTTATTTAAAATTATCTCTGAAACATTTTCCGAGAAACATTTTGTAGAAGCACTCTTAAAGTAATTGCTAATAGAAAAGTGCGTTAGTGCTCGCTAAGAGCTGTATGCTGGGGAATTATATTTATGATGATACGTTAGTATAGATAGTTTGTGAAGGAAATGAAATATAATAGGGGGCTTTTAATTCTTCCAGAGAGGCTAGTATTCCAGATAGCTGGAAATCTTTCAGTCAAGAGTGAATTGGTGTCACATCGACCACAACGTCACCGGATCCGGATTTATGCCTGGTTGATGGCGTTTGACTTTAGGCCTTTTGCGGAATTTGTTCGAAAAAAAACATTGCGGAATTTGTTCGAAAGAGTCACCACGGCCCATTTGGAGGAACACGGATAGGTTTTAGTCAGTAAGAGTCAGACACTCCCTTCCCTTCCGCCCAGAGCAGAAGGAGTCATTTGATGATTTCCCATCCTCAAAAGAAAGAAAGTCCATTGACATGGGACTTAGCAATAACTGATGAAATGTGGGTGAACCAACTGTTTTTTTGGGACAAATTCGCTACTCTATTTCCAACTCCACTATGCCCAGTCAATGAAGCTGGACAAATTCCGATCCCTCAATCAAATTAATGAAAAAAGAATAGCGGAGGAATATCTAATAAAAAAACATTTCCTATTGCCTCCATATCAAGTAGGAGACAGAACAGAAGATGGCCAGTAGGGAAGGAACATAGATACAACTGGGTTGAGTCAAGTTGCCAAGCACTCGTGGTCGGGGGGGCCCGTATCGCTGTCGAGTCCACCATGAAGTACCTGGGATTGGTGCTCGACAGCCGGTGGGATTTCGGCCCCCACTTCCGGCGGCTGGCGCCCAAGTTGTTGGGCGCGGCGGGGGCGCTGTCAACGCTGCTTCCCAATCTGGGGGACCCGAGCACCGCCTGTAGGCGGTTGTACGTGGGGATCGTGCGATCGATGGCCCTTTATGGGGCCCCGATCTGGGCGGCTGACCTGACGGCCAGCACCATCACTGTTCTGCGGAGGCCGCAGAGGGTGATGGCCGTCAGAGTCATCAGGGGATATCGCACGATCTCCTACGAGGCGGCTTGCGCACTGGCCGGATCTCCGCCGTGGGACCTGGAGGCGAAAGTGCTCGCGTCACTGCACAGGTGGCGCGAGGGCGCGCGGGCGCGCGGCGAAAGACTGACGCAGCAACACTTGGAGCTGCGTCGGTCGCAGCTGCGCGAGGTCCTGGTGGCGGAATGGCGGGACAGGCTTTCGAGCCCTACCGCCGGCCTCATCACCATCGAGGCCATCCGGCCAGTGCTCGACCTCTGGCTCGGGAGAAGGCACGGCTCCCTGTCGTTTCGTGCGACGCAGGTCCTCTCGGGGCATGGCTGCTTCGGGAGGTTCTTGTGTCGCATAGGCAGGGAGCCGGACGCTCGATGCCACCACTGCGTCGACTGTCGGGAGGACACGGCACGGCATACGCTTGCAGAGTGTGCAGCTTGGGAGGAGCCGCGCCGTGCCCTCATCTCTGTTGTAGGCGGTGACCTCTCGCTGCCGGCCGTAGTCCATGCTATGGTCGGCGGTGAGGAGTCCTGGGACGCGGTGGTCTCCTTCTGCGAGACAGTTATCGCGCAGAAGGAGGCTGCGGAAAGGGAGAGGGAGATCACAACCGCTCTCCCTGCCCGCAGCAGGCGCATCGGGCGTCGGAGGAGGGCATACGCTGCCCTCTTCCGGCCCCCCTAACTGGGTCCAGGGGCGGCGGACTTGGGGATGTCCGTCGCCCCCCACTCATCCGGACCCGAGGTGGCGGCGCGTGGTGTTCCCGTGCGCCCCTCTTTGACGTAGCGAGGGGAGTTAAACACCTCACTCCCCTCGCCGACGCGAGGTGGCCCGCAGAGGCGGGCCGGCACCAGCCGGAGATTGCGGAAGTCGCTTACGTTCCCGCGATCCCCGGCGTAGGTGGAAGATGGAACACCGGGGTGGTTTTAGTCAGTAAGAGTCTGACAGACCCCTCCACCCACCCCAGGGTGGAGGATTTCCATGAGGATTTCCCCCCGAGACCAAAAAAAAAAAAAAAAAAAAAAAAAAAAGTTGCCAAGCACCACGGATAGAAAATCTACATTTAAACTAATAGATCCTAAATCGCTTGAATGCACGTGCTATCAGGTATACCTACTCATAGGTTGTAATACTCTACCAGGCTTACCGGGATAAAGGCGTGATGTTTTATGATGAGAGAGAGAGAGAGCACTTGAACCAATTACATACACATGAAATATATTTTCTGAAGCAAAACATCTAAAACATAATCAGAAAAATTTTCTAATCAAATAAATAATAAGCAAATAATCAAAGACAGTTCTCTTATAAGTTCTAATTAAGTGCGAATAATGAGCCATTGCTCAAAAGACGCTAACTCGACATTCAGTGGGTTGCACCATGGTTTAATTGCTCGTTAATATCAAACGGGAACTGAGATTACTCGGTAATCAGTTAATTAAGTGCGTTAGTATTACTGGTTGAGCTTGGGCAATGGTTAATGTAAGTTAATTTGCTGATAGGTAGAAACCACAAAACGCCATCCTTACAAACTCCTGTTGTTTCTTTTACGTTCATACTCGCACGCCATTTGTGAGTCCTAACACCTGACCTTCTGCCAGGATTGCGGAATTTGTTCGTAAGTGTCACCGCGGCCCTTGAACGCAAAGAGCATTAGGAGGAACACGGATGGGTTTTAGTCAGTAAGAGTCTGACACGCCCTTCCGCTCCACCCAGAGCCATACAAAAAAGGCAACGGACTTTTCTGAAGGATATTAGAAATACGATGCATGTTTTTCTGATTAGGGCGTCACGGCCATCTCGCTAACATTTACATGTTGGCTGTGGTAAGAAATAACAGTTATCTTCTGAATAGTAGATTTTTGCAAAGACTAAAAGGGTTTATTTCTTTGTAATTTTAATATAATTTTTATCAGTAACAAAAATTAAATTTATTAATATCTCACCAGTAAACACTTGAGTAAAGAAAACGTCTCAAAGGTCACGAGGCAATTAAAGTAGATTAGCATTTAAAAAATTGGAAAGGATAATTATAAAGAATTCCTAACGAAACAAAAACCTTTACAGATTAAGCAAGTACTTGCGATCTAACAAAAAAAAGACGTTTAAGCTTAGGTATCAGAGTATAATGCTCCCGTTGCTAGGTCACAGGAGAGGGAGCGGACTACTGGTCCACCACCACGCGTGCCCAATACAACTTGGTGAGTGTCATCTTTGGGCTTCAGTCTCAAAGTTCTGGCGGTTTTTTGGTTTATGGACGTCGGTTTCCTCACGATGTCTCGCTTCACTATTTTTAACGGACTTCAAAAAACGAAGGAGGTTCTCAATCCTGTTGTATGTTTTTTTTTTTGTGTGTGTTACCAGATAACTCCGTCATTTATGAATCGATTGAAAAAGATATACTTACCGATTGGTCCCATAGAAATGTCATCAATATCGGTTCATTATTTTGGTTTTTAGCCTAAACTTACTCTTAAATTGGGACCGCTACTACTGGGTCACCATCCACATTAAACAAACCGGAGATTAATTCCCAACAGGAATCGGTGCTGGCAGGCCCGAACCGGTAATTAACCGAACAATGGACGCCTTATCAGTGTCGTCATTATTATTACATAGCACATTATGTACTACAAGATACAAACAGATTCGATTTGTTGTATGTTATGTTATGAATGAAAAAGCTCTTTCAGAATATCAATAAGACAATTTACTTACGCCAATTTATCGAATCATAGAAGGTATCGATCTTCGAGGTTAAGTAACGCTAGTCAAGGTCGGCCAACGCTAATCAGATTTACTGGGAATCGGATCGTCATCATCATCATATCAGCCGAAAGACGTCCACCGCTGGATATAGGCCTCCGCAGGTGTCGCCACAACAATCGGTCCTGTGCGTCTCGCATACATTGGCTACCCGCGACCCTCACCAGGTCATCGGTCCACCTTATGGGAGGCCTTACAGCGCTACGTCTTCCGGTACGCGGTCGCCACTCTAGAACTTTTCTGCCCCATCGACCATCTGTCGGATAACGACTTTCTATTCATTCATACATCTTTTTTCACATGTAGGCATAAACTACAGAACTGCTACACCTATCCAGAATTTTCCCAACTTCTATGTTGGAGTCGGCTTCCAGACTAACCGGACACAGCTGAGCACCAGTATTTTACCAGGAGCGACTGCCTAACTGACCTTCACAACCCAGTAACTGGATAACACGGCACCCCTTGGCAAGACTAGTAATCAGTTGTTAGGCTTTCGGGTATCTGAATGCCAGGAACGACTGTCAAAGATCTTCAAAGGACAGCCAGGACCAACTGATTAAACGTCTTCCTACTTTTTTATTTGTCCGTTATTGCCTGTTCAAACACTAAAACATAAGTCCATAATTTTCAAAAACACAATCCTTATTCTGGTGCAGTCGGGTAAAAACTAATCTAGACCAACATTGCAAGTGATTTGGGTAACGTGATCATCCAAAAATGCCTTTCTTTCAGTACCTCTATACCTGTGGGACCATATTTGTGTAATTTTTATCCTACCTTCCTCTAAAAATTACGTGGCTTGAATTTCAAAGCTCGTTATACTCAATTGTGCACTTTTTATTCATTTAGATGTTAATTCAACTCTTTTCATTTGAAAAGGAATTATATTTCCAGTACCTGTTGGGTCCTTAAACTGTACGATTTAATGTTGGCTCTCTTTTTATATATTCTTTCTCTATAGTCTCAACTTTAAATTGCTTAGTATTACTTCAGCGCTTTGTAAGAGAGCATAGAAAATAATGTGGTTTTTTATTAGACTGGTTAAAAATAGCATATTATGGTAGCTAAATAGTATTGCGTCTTGTTTCTTCAATTATGGCTTTAAGTTTGCTTGGTTTTGTAATGACTAAGATTGCTTTTTAAGTTTTCTCCTTGCTGTTTTATTTTTTTTATCCCAGGGTAACGTACTCTCTGCCAGGGTTGCGGAATTTGTTCGAAAGAGTCCCCGCGGCCCCGCGGGCCTGGATTTAGAAGGAACATGGATGGGTTTAGTCAGTAAAAGTCTGACACGCCCTTCCGCTCTACCCAGAGCAGAGTCATTTGATGATTTCCCATCCTTAAAAAAAAAAGATACAAAAATATCCTATGTCCTTTCCTAAATAATAGTCTATCTCTATACCAAAATTAATCAAAATTGGTATAACAGTTTAGGCGTGAAAACTTAACCTACAGACGGACAGACAGAGTTACATTCGCATTCATAAAATATGTATTCTATCTTTGTAAACACGAACCAATTCTGTTCAAATTAAATTCACAAAAAATGGAAGTATTATAAATCATAATAAAATAACAAAAGGTAAGATAAGTAAGAATACTAGCGCTTGTTGAAAAAAGAAGTTGAAATATATCAACTATGTAAAAATCTGATGAAAGCAGGAATCCAAATAATACCACCTACTTTATATTTTTAACCGAAAACTGTTTTTGTGACCCAATTCAATCCACACATTTAAGCATGTCAAAGTCACATATATAAAACATCGTAACAACCGCCATTTAGAACCATTTCCTAACTCCCAAGTCACTCCAAACAGTTCCTTTAATCACCAATAAAGAAAACAAGCAAAAAATAAGCAAAACTCAATACTACAGGTAGAGCTTACAATAAATTATTCGCCAGAAAGCCGTAGCATAGCAAATGGGCCGCCATTTTCCTCCAAATGACTTTCAATACCAAATCAATGACTTTTTACCGAATCCGAGACGATTCTGCTTCCTATGCTTAGTCTGGTGTAATTTGTAAGAGGGAAGATGGTTTTGTTTTTACTTATTTCATTCAATTGTTTAATGCCTTTTTTTGCCCGCTCTGGGCGGAGTGGAAGGGAATGTCAGACTCTTCAAAACTCACCCGTGTTCCTCCAAATGCTCATTGAGTTCCAAGGTCGCGGTAACTCTTTCGAAAAAGTCCGCAACCCTGGCAGGCTCAATTAACGCCTGGAAGAGATATTGGTCGATGAAGGCACTCATTAAAGGAGACCTCCCAATTTATCTTAAACGCAAATTGATGGACATTAAACTGGACTCTGAGGGTCGGAAGGTTGGAATCGCGTCACAACATCAACTTTACGTCGTTCGTGGTACGAGTTCCAACCCACCTTCTATAGACCTTCTTAAATGAGGACTTTTGTCCGAAAGATGTCGTATTTGGATGTTTTCGCTTAGTTTATTATTGTTTAAGAGATTATTTTGTGTATTGTATCTGTTCTCCTCTACCCTTGAACTAAATAACACAAAATTCTTAAGACTGGTAGTCAGATTTTCAGGTTTTTGACTACTCGATCAGTGTTTTGATCGAGGTGAATTTAATAGCCTCCATGACTGACGATACTTCTTTATTCACCCGGCGCAACATGGGCAGTCAACCTTGATATCACTCTGCTGACTGGACAATATTAATACAACGGCACACGCTCTCCTTATTTGGTGAGTCAACATTGTTCAGAAGAAGATGACTGGTGGTTTGATCCAATGATGTAAAGTAATGAAGCAAACCCCAACTTAAATTAATTAAATTTCCCACACATGCACCCCATACTTCGGAACCACCTTAAACACATGAAATATTGCACAAAACTTCCTAAAAAGGGAATCACTAAGACGAGAGTTTTGAAAAGTCAGTTCCAGAAAGGGTTTTAAAATTGAAAATTATGTTGTTGACATTGGCACGATCACATGGAATAATTTTACAGCTATAAGTCTCATTCATGTATCTGTGTAACGCATTTTCTTCTAGTCTGAGAAGAAAATCAAAGATTACCAATAAAACCATTTTTCCCATGAAATGAAACACCCCTTATTATATTTGTATACCTCCAAAGGAACCACACTTGGGCCACTCAAAATCGACAGCGAAAACCAAATGAACATCAGTCAAAAAGCCCTTTGGGGTCCTAAAATAAATCGTTTTATCGTATTTGCAGCATCAATTCGTTTAATAGGCGTACCTTGTGATTACAATTGGGTCTTTATGTTAAAAGACAACTTGAGTAATGAGATAGTATGTAAATTGGCTAAGGGTGAAGACATACAGGCTGATTCTTTGCTTGCTAGTATTTTTCCTCAGCCTTTTTTGTCCCACTGTTGGGCAAAGGCCTCCCCCATATTCTTCCAGACATTCTTTTCTTCCACCACCTCGAACCAGCCTTTGCGGTGTGCATTCAAATCATCTCTCCACCACTTTCTGGGCCGGCTTCGGCGATCCATCCTCAAGCACCCATTGGAGACTTTTGCCCAGCGGTCATTATTGTCGCATGCTAGTTGTGACAGCAAATTAAGTTTGCGAAGCAATCAACCTGCCTAGCCTTTGCTGAACCATGCTGCTGAGTACCAATACATTACATGGAGTGACTGACTATCTGACCTCCACAAACCAGTAACTGAGTAACATGATACCGCTTGGCAAGACTGGTAGCAGAATTTCTGGCTTTTTACTACCCGTAAAGACTGTCAAAGATGTACAAATGACAGCCGAGACCAATACCGTGCTTTCCGAGGCACGAAGGAAACTCGGCATGGTATAGATGATCACCCATCTGCTGACCGACCTCGGCAAACGTAGCTTAACCTCAAAATTTAATCCATGCGGCTGTTATTATTTAGCCAAGAGCTCATGTCTATGTATTCACCAAGTAAAGCTTGTGTGTGATTTGGGCCTTAGAGTCAAGATCTGATTTTCATATTTCTAATTCTGTCGGAGTCTTTGAACGACGTATGAATATCTATTGCTTGTTATTTTGTTTTGTTGTGTATCTTATTTGTTCGGGCATCGTTTGTTTAAAGATTATTGTGTGTAGGTTCTCTGATTTGCATTTTATGTATTGTTGAAGCTGTATTGTGATTTTGTGGGGTTTAAGTTGTTTTTTAGTATTGAATAAGGCAGTACATCTTTGTTTGTGCACTATGCGCAGTGCAGTACGATTCAACGTTGAAATCAGACGCGCCTGCACTGTACGCAAAAAATATTTAATTTGCGCTGAGGGCCGAAAGTGCGGCTACCATGCGTTCGAAAGAACTTGTGGCCAACGAGGTCCTGGCATTCCTGCAGTCTCAGCTGGATTTCATGGACAAGGTCAGTGTGACCCAAATCTGCAAGTCTAACTTCAATGAAGACGACATACGCAGGGCGAAGACACTGCTGTATGAGTCGCTACATATGGCCGAACGAATGCCTTCCCGTAGGAGGGATGTAAAAGGAGAGAGGAGTCTCCAAGACATTATAAAAGTGTTGAAGGAGACCGATTCGGACGACGTGCCGACTTTCGTGGCGAAGAACTTGCGCAAGCTGCCCCCCGTCACATTCGACCACATCGACGTCACCAGGCTGTTGCTTGATCTGAGGGTTGTGATATCCCACAACCCTCAGATCCAGCTAGATCGAAATGCAGTTGAAGTTGGTAGCATCGCAATCCACCATCAGTGATCTACGTACCGAGATGGCAGATATACACAATACGGAATGTAGGTCACACGAGTCAGCTACCAACGTCAACACACGGCGCGTTCAATGCATCGCAGCTGAGTTTTGAGTGAGCGAAATTCGACTCGTCGCCAGCCGCGATACACAAGCGTACGGGATCCCACAAATGAAAGCACGGGGACGTGCTTTCTCTGCTGCCGTTATTGCTGCTTCTACAAAAAGCGCAGTCTAAACAATCTTACAATCTCGTTCGAAGCTCGTTCCCGGCGGTAACAAGCCAAGGCAAACGAAAAAGGCTCCATTCGTGTGGTGAAGAAGAAGAAGCGTACTTGTCGCGGTACCGCATTGACCGAACTGAACATGTTGCTGCATCCTGTCATGCCATCGACGCAGCTGCACGTATCGCGGCTGCATCACACCACGAAGGTAGAGGAGATCGTGGAGTACATAAAGATGAAGACCATATTCACTCTGCGAGTAGAAAAGTTGGAGTCACGCCACAAGATTACTACACTCACCACCTGGAGACTTTTATGTAGGTGTAATTTTGGCCGACGACGGGTGTCATGTATCGGCGTTTTCACGGAAGGCTACATGACTTAGCGCAATACTTCGCTGACCCTACGTATCTAAATTACATGGTTGTCATGTTTTTTTTTTTTTTTTGTAAAATTATGTTGTGTATTTTTCTCCGCCTTAGTTGCCTGACAATAAAGTATTATTATTATAATTTTACAAAACTTTTTTCATTTTATTATACACTAGGTGCCGCCTGCGGCGCCGCCCGCATGAATGTCAGTATTTATCCCAAGGGACCACACTCCTGGTATTTTATGTGTTATTCCAGACTATAATCTACCTCTATGCCAAATTTCATCAAGATCCGTTCAGCCGTTCTGACGTGATTGAGTAACAAACATACATCCATACATATAAACTTTCGCGTTTATAATATTAGTAGGATAGGATAGTAGAGATTTATCCTGCGCCGATAGCTAGTCTCCGTTGAGATAGGCCGCCATGGGCGAAATTAGTCAGGGGGACCAATAAATTAGTTTTTAATTACCTATATAAACTCTTTTAATTTCTATTCTTTTTGTGACATTTTCTAGTTCACTTTAATCTCAGCTGATGAAGAATAGCAAAGAACTTCATTAGCAAAAGAGGCCAGCTTAATTAATTGACCACGCTTACAAATATTCATCATTAATGTTTCAGTTCCTACCAAATAATTAAAAAAAGGAATCGTAAATATTTTACTGGGAAAAACGTATCGATATAATAGTAAATAAAGGAATTAACAATCAAACCGGGTAAATACGTGTAAATTTGTACAAATATTATCATGTAAGCAATGAAAGTCGGTATTATTTACCACCAGAGTATACACACAAAAGAATTATTGGCAGATCATGTATTTATTTGTTTGTTTATTTCAAAAAACACTGATACAATGCATATTAACAAACATGTACGCACAGTAGCGCTGAAATAAATGTAGCTTTTGACAGATAGCTATTTTTATTAGGGTTCCGTACCTCAAAAGGAAAAAACGGAACATAGGATCACTTTGTTGTCCGTCCGTCTGTCTGTCTGTCAAGACCCTTTAAAACCATGTACTCAAGTCGTCCCTTGAAGCTGTGAAAAAATCATACTTCTAAGTTGACATAAAAAATATATATAATAGTATATTTCGTCTGTCTGTCTGTCAAGACCCTTGGTTTATCTCGGGAACGCGTGGAGGTATCGAGTTGAAATTACGGCCGTTTATACCGCAAAAAACGATACTCTGAAGGGAATCAAAAATCATAGGATTCATGAAATTTGGTAAGAAGATAGATCTTATAGTACAAGTACAGGAAAAAGTTTTATCATTTAAAAAACATTTTTACGATTACAAACTTATATTTTTGGTTTATGAATTGACCGTGAAGTACATTGATGTATGGTAGAACATTTTCTTACCAACAAAGTTTGTCCTTCGACTTTACCAGTAATTGAACAGTAATAAATATAAGAAATAACAAAATAACAGCATAAATAACAAAGCAAAGTCAATGCTACATTGACGAATCAGCAGGGTGTGGATGTGCTACGGTATTGTTCAAAAGAGTTACCGCGGCCCTGGAACGCAAAGGGCATGTAGAGGAACACTTGTGTATTTTAGTCAATAAGAGTCTGACACTCTCAGTGGTCATACGATGATTTCCCATCTTAAATATAACAAAGAGTGTTGGTGTGTAGCCAAATCACAAACCATTGCCCACCTCCTAGACCCAAAACATGCAGCCAAAGTGACCAATGAGCTGCCACCAACGATACCGTTGAACTAGCAAGGTTTTGAGCTGCTCAAATCTGAGATTCTATCGTGCCAGTGACACGAAGATGAACACAGATTATAAAGTGGTAAAAACTATCTGTAAAGGGATAAGTAATGAAATAGACTCCATGATCAAAATATTAGAATGTTATGGAGTTATTATTTTTAGCTTTTGTGTTTGTTTAGCTTTTGTGTTAGCTTTTCTGTTTTTCCCGTTCCCGTAACAATTACGAGAAATCCTATAGCCTTCCTCATGAGTGTGGAAAAAGAACTTTCTAAATCCGACTGATAGTTCTAGAGATTAGCGCGTTAAGACAAACATACAAACTCGTCAGCTTTACTATAATAGTATAGTTTTCCAATATCATCCAGTGTGACGAATTCATTCCAATTTATTGAGTAATTGAATTGTATGCTTAATTATTACATCTTATTTAACGCACATCTGTGTACACAATGAATTGCTAATACTTACTTTTAAATACTAATTCATAAATTATTATTTTTGAAAAACATCACACTATGTAATTTATCTTTATTTTGATCAAAATTTGGCAATTTCTGGAACGTTTTTGAAGGATCTTGTTTGATCGCTAACATTACAAAATATACTCGACGATACAGTTGTTGTTGAACCAGATGATGTCATAGAGCTATGCGAAAATCCTGCAAGCCTCCTTGGACGCTGTGTCATTAGCCACGTTCAGGTCCTGGAAGGTACAGGTGGTTGGGAATAACGAGCAGGGCAGTGGGGGGCCACAGGGGCTTCACACTGGCGCTGTGTTTGCGATAGGGCTATGATACCCCATTTCGCCAGTTGTTTCAGCGTCAATCCTGGGTCAGCAATCGGTTGAGGTCTCTTTTACGGAGACGCGGGGCAACGCGCGTGGCGTGCATGCCGCGGGCCCCACTGCGGGTGTCGCTACGTTTTACCGTGAACGGAGTATTGCAGGAATAGCTGGTCGCAACGCTGTGAGTCCCGCCATCACCGCGATAAACGGTGACCATCGCGATAAAAATCGCTTCTCCGTAAACGCTCTCATCATCATCATCATCATTATATTAGCCGAAAGACGTCCACTGCTCGGCATAAGCCTAACCCAATGGGGGGTTTGCCTCACACAACAACGCTCTCATACAACGCCATAATGTTTGAATGTAGTGCGAGCCGTCTCCGTAAACGAGGCCTAAGAGTTTTCCATATTGGCCACTGCTGTTCGTGTCCCGGGGGCAAAACTCATTGAAGAGGGAGAATCCTCCAGAGAGAACCAGTCCTACCAGACAGACGGATGTCGTGTCTGGTAGGCAGCTCGGTCGCCAAGATCGGAATCGGACTTTAATGTAACTGGCTTAATAGGGAAGTTCCATAGGTACACCTCTGCTATAACCCCTCAGATAATACACACACAGGCTTGATATTCTGTTACTTCCTGTTTTTTTCGCTTCAAAATTCTGCAATTTGATACGGCATTCAGATCTTTCTGCAAATATGTGTTTTTCTTGTTATTTTGCAAATTAATTTCTAGAATAATATTCGCTTTATGTTATTTTAAATACATTAATAACATCTGGTTTTCCGACTTCTTGTCCATTGAATTTGATGGGGTATAAATAGCTGATATCGATCAAAAGTTACTATTAGTCGGGTGGCAACTGCTAACGCAAAAGGTGAGTACCTAAACATTAAGAATATTTTCACGGGTGCACTCCATCTTGTGTAGGTATTTTAAGTTTTTTTTTTGTAATAAATATAGGCCCTAAAAAGTATGGAATGCAATGGAATTTGAACTAAATCCTGGGTTTATTGTTCCTTTTGATACTTATATAAAATGCTAAATTAAAATATAACCTCTGGTCACATGTCATAATTAAATCAAGTTTTTCTTCCCACATCCTCATCATCAATTCAAACACTTTACAGACATGGCGATCCGGAATGCATCGCTGAACACCAAAGGAAAAGTTAGGTTCAAGTTAATATTGACTTTCTGGAACTAAGTTACGGAAGTTTCAACAAGTACATACCGACCGGTAAGTCTAAGTTACATCAAAGAAACCAATATTTTGTTTTTTTCTTTTATAATTTTCGATTTGTTTCTTAAAGTAGGAATATTTTACAACCTGTAGGTGTCGTAAAATGCTTTGGGATTATGTCAAAACATTTTCTGAAATTGACTTCAAGGGTTCAAGCTTGCTTCGGTATTTGTAACTCAATACTCGCTTGTCCAATGTCCGAGAATGCTAAACAGTTATATGAGTTAGTCTTAAGGTAGATTGTAAGAATTTTGTGATTTTTCTGTACTGGGCGATATGGTCGCTAAGCGACAAAGCCCTTTAATCAAATAAAAAAAAAATGAAACCCCTGCTTGTTATGTCGACTATTTTGCTTAGCGGCTAATAGCATAGTGGTTACGTAACGTGAACTGCGCCGTCTGATAGCTGAAAGAATTGCACTCAACTTCACGAAACCGGTTTCTGTCTGTGTTGCGGAACGTTTTTTGTTTTTGTGTGGTTTGACATGACTTATATTTGAACTTTATGGTTTTTATCTGCTTTCTTTTATTGTATTTTGTTTGTTATTTACACTAACTTATACATATCGTTTACTACACATTAACATTTATAATTATATTTATCTACTTTTACATTTCACACCTACAAAACTGATTTACATCCGTACACCTCAATGAAGGTTCAGTTGAAAACCAGCGTCAGGCAACTCCTAGTTGTCGGGCATTTTGCTGAACTGGACCTATTTGGCGCAGCCGCGGGGCATACAATGTTTTGTTTTAAAATTAAGCTGTCTTTTATTTTATCTACAATGTGTGTCTGTGTGTGTGCCAAATAAACTAGTTTTCTTTCTTTCTTTCTTTCTCTTCTTTCTAGAAGTGAAAACTAAGTAACTTGTGAATTGTTTCGTCGTTTAATTTGGAAAGCGTTCGCTGACGATGACGCGAGTTCCATGATTTGTGTTCACGCAAAAGTGCTCTACGCGTCTTTTCACTTCAAAAACAAAATACAAAATACACAGACTCGCACGTTCTTCTCCATAGATATAAAATCTATGTACGCTGAAGAACGTGGAACTCTTTTCAAATTTCTGACAGATCGTCTTCTTAACAGTTCAATAGTGCTTCTATGGTTTCATTAAAGTAAACACTTCGAGTTTGACTTTTTAAGATCTTTGCGAAATCATTGGATTGTATTATGTTTAATCAAGTGAACAGAAGAAATCTAATAGTCTGGGGATTTAGGACCTAGCTTGGAAGTTCTACGCCTGACTAGCACCAATTTTACTTGATACTGTAATTGCTTGCGGAATTTGTTCGAAAGAGTCACCGCGGCCCTGGAACGCAAAGGGTTTTAGAAGGAACACTGATGNGTAGCAATGTCTGAAATATTTATTTATTTATAGATATACGAACCGCTATCACTACAGTTATCCAAAGCGATGTGCTAGAAGACATTATGTTCTTGTTATTATTGTTAGGCTCACAAATGTACTATGATCTCACAAAATGAAAACCATTTTCACTGGTGGAAATAGTTATAATTATTATTTTGACCTTATCTTTTTTGACCTGGAAGTGCACCTGCAGGCTGGTATGAGGTGGCGCAAAAAAAGAGTCTCTGGAAAGATATGGGGAGGCCATAGCCAGCAAACATAACACAAAAAAAAAATCGTCCACTTTCAAAGTGGACAAAAATAAATTCGCATCGTCAGTATCGTGATTTCAACCCTGAATAATGTGGTGAGTTTTTTTTTGGGCATTATGTATAGGCTGACCTACCCTTACTGTAGCCTACTGCACGCCCATGGGGGAGGCCTATGTCCAGCAGTGGAATATAATACTGGGCAACAAAAAAAATACTTTTGAGATAAGAGCGTCATCATATTTTTGTTTTATTTTTTCATAATTTCAGATAAAAGGCATCTGCTAAGTTACAACCATGGGCAGCTGCAGCTTCAAATAAATTTCCGAAGTCGCTAGCATACCCAGGATGTGTGGAACAGATCAGTAGCACCATCTTTGTGATTCATGCTGGTGAAATACACTACAGAGGTACGTATTCAATATTCTAATATTTATAACCATAGCCACCACGCATAGATATGATAGATTTTTAGACCATCTGTATAGATTTTTTCCCAACTATATTGGGGTCGGCTCCCAGTTTATCTGGATGCAGCTGAATACTAGTATTTGACATAGAAAGTCTGTCTCTGACTTCTACAACCCAGTAACCGGATATTATGATACACTGGAGAGTACTTTTATTTACACAGATATTTACAACTCTTTTAATAAATAGTTAACTATATACACTAGAAATAAAAATAAAAACTCTTAACTAAATTAACCCTAAAATATGGCGTCAAAAAATTCATCCGCATCGCTGTTGACTGGAAGTGTACCCAAAAGAGCTGGCGGCATTGCCACGTTGTATGGCAATGCTTATTCTTTGACCAAGGTAAAAGCCAGCCCTTGGGTCACGTGAAGTGTCAACTAAGCGCTTGGCAAAACTATTGTCAAAGTTTCTGGCTGATCACCACAAGATTAATAAATATGTTAGCAAACTTTGTAACAATTAAGTACTTTTTGGTTTCAGGTGAAAATCAAAGATCCTGCTGCAGCCTAGATCGGTTTTTCGTCAATAGACGGCATCACGGCGCGAACCCTAGGGTGGGCTGGCATGGGTCGACAAAACCAGTCAACCAGACCGACTAGTCTGGAAGATTGGTCTGACAAAGACCAATCTTCCAGACTAGTCTGCCGGACCATTCTTCCAGACCAGTCTTATAGACCAATGGTCTACTGGTATTCTGCCTTTGCCGGCCGTTAGTGCTGTTTCTCACATGATACACGTTAAAAGGTTCCTCGTGCCAGTTTGAAGGTGCAATTGCCTTTACCTGGTGGAGGTCACAATTTCTGTACACTACCTACCATACACGCTAAGTAGGACCTTGAGTTTGTCCCAACGTGAATGTAACGGCCTCAAAAGGCATATCTTAAAATGGATCGGTACATAGGTACATATAAGAAATTGGTTAAAATAGATAAAACAGCTCCAATTTGTGCATAAAAGAAATCGAATTGGAAAAGTATAAGATTGATGGGACATTTAAGTATTAAATAAGCAAACTTACTTGGCTTAGGAATTTATTGTAAACTTGCAAAGTGATAAACATGCAAATGTGTTTAGTTCAATGTGATTTTTAAATGTTTTACTTTGTAAAGTAAAGAACTTATTGTTATCTAATTCATATTCGTTTATTTTAATTATTAAAATATTAATCGTTTTTGCCTGTTTCTTTTTTTCGTTTCAAGTTCTGTACCCGTCTGCTTTGAATGTAATACCAAATCTTAATAAATATTCCACTCTTCGAGAATAAAATCAGACGCGCGTTCAGCCAGCATCAAAATTGGAGCGTTAGGATTGCCCCTTGTTTGTGTTGGAAAACTTGATGAGTCGATCACCCGTAGATGGTCAATTCCCTTTACTTTCATTTGGCTGTCCAGAACTGGACCCATTGCACAAGTGCCAACATAGTGCCACAAACTTGATGACGTAGCTAATGCATAACAATACCAGAACTCATCCTCAGTCGTCGCATCTTGACACAATCCCGCATCAATAAGACTAGCGTTCACACTCCTGAAGTAAGTGGTATTTAAAACCTTGCTGAAGTCTTTCAAACTGTCTGCCATTAATTTCAAGTCTGAGCGGTTACTGTACATGCCAGTATATACAATTGGATTGTCCTTTGGATCTGCACTCGCCAATAAAACTTCACCGCGGGAATCCGGCATCAATAGATCGATAATAGTGAAGAGTGTATTCCTACCCTTAGTCCCCTCATAGAATGTATCACACAGAGAATTTGTAAATTTAAATACGTTGCTGCATAGTTGAAGGAATCCAGCTGAATCGTGAGGGAATTTTAGATTGATAGACTGGTAGTCCGGATACGTCTGCTCAGGATCAAGGGCCACGTTACCGACTGTCATTTCAGCAGGGAACTTGTGTGGGTTTGCCGCTGGGGTAGGCGATGTGTCTTCCTCCATCTGGACACCAATAAATGCCACATAATGATCTTGCAAGTTCTTGCCAACAGGAAGATCGGCCACCACGTCTATACCGTGCGATTCTAAGTGATCTTTAGGCCCGATACCAGACAACATCAACAGTTTAGGACTGTTGAACGTGCCTGCGGATACAATAACTTCTTTATCCGCCAAAAATACTTGAGTGTCTCCATTAGGATCTGCTACTTGTACACCAATAGCAGTGCCGTCTTTGATAAGAATCTTAGTAGCGGTTGTATACGTCGCAACACATAGATTAGTACGCGATTTGGCTTCTGAAAGATACGTGACTGCACTACTTTGACGAAGACCATCAGCGTTGGCATATAGTGGCTCGTAATATCCTATTCTTGACTCCTTCGTACCGATATCATCAACGATATTATGGCCAAGCTCTTCAAAAGCCGATAAGATGACCTGATTCTTAGGATGTAATTCTCTTGTAATTTTGATCAGACCGTCAGTACCATGTTCTCCAGCGGCTAAAGATGCGCTTAATCCTTCGTCCACTAATTTCTCCACCCTTTTTAAGTATGGATGAATGTTTTTGTATTTCCATGTGTCATCATTTAACATTTCAGCCCAATGGTCGAAGTCTCCAGGATGTCCTGAGACATGCATGACATGGTTTAGGGCGCCGCTACCACCTAACATCTTGCCTTGAGTCAAACCAACATGGCATCCTTGAAGATTCTGCGCAGTAAAGTTATCGTTGACTGACGTAAAATTGTAGTCATATATAGTGCTTGGCAGAACAGTGAAAAGGCCAGCCATCTGTAAAAATAAAATTAATTGTAATAGACCTTTGAGCACATTTTTTAAATGAGGCAAATGAATCAAGTTCTTCAATGGAACATACATCTACTTCTATCGGAGAAGGTCCTCCAGCTTCAATCAGGAGTACTCTGTTTTCATTGTTGGCTGACAGCTTTTCCGCGAGGACTGACCCTGCAGTGCCAGCACCCATCACGATGAAGTCATAGATACTGCCATCTATGAAGCATTAGTGAAGAAAATAAATGTAATATTTTTTGGTCAAATTGCTTGATTGTTTGTTTGTACGACTTTTTGTTCACTGATAGAAAATTACACTAGTGGTGATTGTCATAAGCAATATAAATTATTCCAGAACGCTGAAACGAACGGTTTTGCCAGATAAGCCACGAGGGCGTAGCCGCAAAAAAAGCTTATATCAATTAATTCCCTAAATCCCATTAGGGGGAGAAGTTATACTACTTACTGACAGGACTACAAGCTGATGGAAATCTCCATGACGTGGCCTGCATCATTGTCTGCATTACTTGCAGAGCTACTTGCAACGAATGTACGCCGTACAGACCGGCTTCTGAGACTGACATGCCTGAAATATATGAATATTATACCTGACTGATTATTAAATGGTTATTGAGACTATCCCTAATAGTCATCCTAGGTATATCGGTAATAGTTATTTATGATACTAGTGCGGTAAGTTGGTTTTTACAAACGAGTAGACGAATGTAAGCCCGAGACGAAGTCGTGGGCTGACCATAGTCACGAGTTTGTATCAAATCGTGTTGTCATTAATTCTAAGTGGTTAGGTGATATGGACTAGAATACGCCCGCAACTAAGCCCGAAACTACGGACTTCGGGCTTAGAGAGTAGCCCCCTGTTGTGAGTAAATATAAACACTGTCCTTTTGTAAGGCACGAATGTCGAACACCATTGAATTTGCTTGGGAATCGTGGAATTCCTTGTACACTTCTGGACACATCTATTGGCCCACCTTAGAGTTTAGGTTTCGATGGCCCCTACCGAAATATGATTGCTAGATTGAACAAAAACTGTTGATGCAGTTTTAAACCTGATACATTTTACCATCTTTTTCGATCGTATTGTTTTAAATTTGAATTCAGAATACCATACGACATGGAGCTACGCCTAACAAGTCGGATATGCGCCTTGTTAAAGGCAATTGATTTTTGAATAAAAAACATGTTTTATCAAATAAAGGTTTAATTTAATAACGCGTGTTGCCTCCATGGGCATCTACCACAGCTCTCATACGATTAGGCATAGAGTTTATCAACCGCTCTATGCAATTTTGAGGGATCATCTCCCATTCCTCTTCTATGGCAGTTTTCAACTCCTGCATCGTCTGGGCAACTGGCTGACGAGCCCTAACACGTCTTTTTAGCTCGTCCCACATGTGCTCAATGGGGTTCATGTCTGGGCTTCTGGCTGGCCAGTCCATAACTGTGATGTTCACATCCCGAAGATATTCCCTGACGATGCCGGCCGCATGGGCTCTTGCATTATCATGCATAAAAAGGAAATTTGGGCCCACATAGTCCGCGTATGGTATCACGTGAGGTTCTAAGCACTCACGAATGTACCTTTCAGCATTTAATGTTGGCAGCCGTGGTCCTGTAACAACCTCAAGTTGAGTTTTGCCGCTCGCGGATATACCGCCCCAGACAGTCCATGAGCCACCGCCATAAGCAACCCTCTCTTCAAAGCAGCATTGTGCGAAACGCTCTCCCTTACGTCGGTAGACCTTCTTCCTTCCATCATTGCCATGTAACACAATTTTAGACTCATCAGAAAAGAGTACACGGCTCCAATCTTGCTGTGTCCAATTTAAATGACTGCGTGCGAAATGAAGGCGCGCTGTTCGGTGGGCTCGCGTTAGTTTGGGCCCATTAGCTGGCTTGTGTGGTACCATATCGCGTTCTTTTAACCTTCTCCGAACAGTTCGAGCGCTCACAGATACTCCGTGGAAGTCGCGAAGTTGGTTTTGTATCTCAATGGAGGTAAGGTGACGATTTCTCAAGCTGGTCGTCACGATGAATCGATCCTGCCTTTCAGTTGTGACCCGAGATCGTGGCCTTCCTTGGCGACGAACAAAGCCGCCAGTCTCTAGGTACCTCCGATAAACATTTCGGACCGCAGATCGACTTAAATTAAGTTGAGCACTCACGTTTCTTTGGCTGTGTCCGGCCTGAATAAGTGCCACAGCTTGGGCGGCGACTTCAGGTGAAGTATCCATAGATTATTGATAGAATCTCACCTTAATGTTAAGAATAAGTAATGTTTGTTGCAAAACCAAAGATATCAATCACTTTTTCAAGAATTAAATTCAAGTAAACCAATAAAACCAAGTTTTCTTAGTATTCGATTGTTTGATATCAACAAACAGGCTCCAAATTGTATATATAAAATTTTAGCTAAGACCAAACGAAACTGAAAATACAAGGTGGGCCAATAGATGTGTCCAGAAGTATATTTGTTCAAGCAAGTTTTATTAAAAACTTGTCATAACGAGAATACAAACAGGACCACTGCTGTGCGCAGGTCATCCTCAAATCCTCCCGGATATTCTTTCCCCTATCCACCTCGATCCTTATTTGTTGCTTTTTGAATAACAATTATTAGTGTTTTAAGATACAAAAAGAAAGTAAAAGATGTTAACAATAGTAACAGACTCACCTGGAGTAATTCGGTATATTGAAGCTATTGCAGAAAAATATATAAAAAATGTGAAAATTTCGTTAGCCTTTATACTTATAAATAATTATGAAGGGGAGATTGAAGCTATGTGGAATTTTGTTGAAATAAATCCCTTAAACATTTTTTAAAGTTATAATTTAAAATTAAAAACGAAGTATGTCTTGCGTTCAACTACAACTACTACAACCAACTATTATCATCGTCTAAATCAGTAGTTCCCAAACTTTATTTGATCCGGGACCACTTTGATTTATTCGTTGTTAGCAGGGGCCAGAAATCAACAAAAAAAATAAACTGAACTTATCTTACTTATATTCTAAACAATATAGATATTAAACTTGTAGCATAAAAACTACCTACTAAAGAGCATTGTCACAGAAAACACAATATTTCTGATAGAAACTTAAAATCTTAAAATCAATAAAATTTTTGAAGTGAAAAGATTGAAATTATGAACCTTTCGCGGACTATATCTTAGCCCTTGCGGACCACCAGTGGGCCGCGGATCACAGGTTGGGAACCATTGGTCTAAATAATCATTGATTGAATAGTATACCTTCGAACAAAGGTTAGATTTAACTTTAGCTTTAAACGAATTAAAAGGCAGCTCAAGATAAGAAAGAGGTAGCTTATAACATTTGTGGGGCTCGGTATCCGTTTTTACAAAAACGGATACCGAGACCCATAAATGTTCCTTGGACCATATTAAGACGGTGGGATGGTGCATGTAATTTGCGCTTGTTTCTATTGTTAAAGTTATGGAAATCACTGGTTTTATTGTAGAAATGTGTATTTTGCCTAATATATAATATGTTTGCAAAAATAAATTGAGATGCCACCGTGAGAATTCCAGTTTAGTTTTATTATCCGATACTCAATCACCATCCAAACCTAACTTCTACCACAACAGAATTATATGCATGATCCAATCCACAAAACTCGTCTGCTCAACAGCGTAGAATACGCACTCAATACTGTTGAATTGTCTATATTAAAGGCATTGCGATTGACTGTGAGTTTTTTGTTTGACACAATCACCCGATTGATTTAAAAAGCAAGCCCGTGGTTTTTATTTAGAACCTTTTTTTTATTCACAATAAAATTAAGATGTTTAGTTTTTGTGATCAATTTTGCCAATGACACCCAAATGACGCACATCATTGGTAATAAAGGCAATGATAACGCATTTTTTACTTAAAATATTTGCTTAGGTGATCTGAAAAATTTCTACCAATGCCAATTTTTATAAAATACAATTGGTATTTTATATAATTACTCAATGATGTTGACATAATAGAGTGTGCAAAAACATGGTGACGCACTGAAATTTAAACATGATCAATTTTGCCAATGCCAAAATTTTGCATTGTATAATTTCATGCATTACATGTGTGAGTACTGTGTACAGTATACCTTAAACTTATATTATAACTATCACTTTTGGGTGTCTCGACTTGAATGTACCGTGTGCGGGTGGGACTGTCATGCTCACTCAAAAGTTCGGCTGATGGTGGTGCATGCGTTGGATCGTTTGGCTCCCTTCAAAATGGTTGAGCCGAATGGTGCTAGCGCATGCGTCATGTTCGTGAACGGGCGCTGTCAGCTTGGACTGGTCATTTCTCGGCGGCCACGGTTTATTTTAATTGTTTCTTTGAATTGTTCTTTTCACTCCGGACGCTCTTATCCTGCACGTCTTTTACATTGTTCTCACATTTATGCATAATTTCAACAGGAATGATGTAACCATAACTATGTAAAAATATTATTTTTAAAAGAGTGTCCGTGGAGTTTCTTGCACGTTCTTCTCCATAGAGATCTACGCATTGGAATGTGCAAAGAAGCTTCATCTTTTTGACCGACCGACCTTAACAATTCATAAGTGCCTGTAAATGGTCTAATTGAAATAAATGCTTTGAGTCTTTGAGTCTTTGAATGATACCTAAATGACCCACATAATTTTATTGGTAATAAAGACAATGACAACGCAATTTTTATTTAAAATATTTGCTTAGGTGATCTGATTTTTTTTTACCAATTCCAATTATTATAAATTACAATACTGGTACCTATTTAATGTAATTATTATTATATATTTCTCAATTCAAGGCGACACTTTCGCGTACGTAACTCGTATGTGTTGGCTATGGCGATTTCCAATTTCATTAAATACAAACTAAACAAATGCACGGCAACAAGTAATGTTATTTAGACAGCATCTGTTTTCGAGCTTTAAAACACTTGTGCATACTTTATCTGGGTGAAATTAGCTAAATTGAACATGACCAACTTCCAATGTCCACTTCCAGTTTTATCATAGAACAAATCAATTTCCAACAGAGTGATTCTCAAAACATTCATTCAAAATCGAAATAGCGGTATGGCTATGTTAGCTTATTTAAACTCGCTTTTTCCTATAAACTATAGCCTTCCTCATGAATGTGGCTATCATATATAAAAATAATTTTCCAAATCCGACTGATAGTTCCAGAGATTAGCGCGTTAAAACAAACGAACAAACCAACAAACAATCAAACTCTTCAGTTTTATTATATTAGTACAGATTATATTATGGCATAGATAAAAAGAAATGCGTTCGGAGTGAACTTTTTCGGAAAGAACTACCAATTCTTGGAGTATATTGTCTAGGGTCATGAATCTGAGAGCAACCTTTTCACTTTTCATTTGACGTATATTTTGAAACTTCCAAATCTCTCCTGAACTTGCTTAGTCTACAGTACTGTTTAAAGTACTCGGAGTAAAAACATTCAAAATATCAGTCTTTGCCTTTACCAGATTAACCCACTCTTTTTTTTCAAATTCCACATTGCCTCAATCTCCCCAAAAAAAAAAAAACAATTTCAGATATAAAGGCTGTCAGAATGTTAATTAAACTTTAACTTCAACGATTACTCCATTCGTATCAAGAAAACGAAATAATTTTCAGGTGAGTTAGTTAAGATTCTCTTCTTCTATTTTACGAAATCTATTTTTTAAAATATAATTAAAGTAATAATCAAATAAAAGAATTAAAACTCGTACGCAACTAAAAAATTGGACCGCCTATGTCAAAATTCTGACCTAGGGTGTCAGTATTTCATTTGTTAAACTATTGCAATACTAATTTAACTTTCAGTTTCCTCTTATTAATTGTGACTTGCAACAGGTTCAGGTAGTATCTATATACATACATATATGAACCGACTTCAAAAAAGGAGGACGTTCTCAATTCGTCGGAACCTTTTTTTTTGTCTGTTCCCCGATTACTCGAAGATGGCTGGACCGACTTGGTTTTTTTTTTGTTTGAAAGGGTATACTTCCCAGGTGGTCCCATGATCATCAAGTCAGGATCTGATGATGGGATCCTGGAGAAATAGAGAGAAATCATCAAATTTTATAGGCACACTTGAAGCGATTTGGGTAGTTTTTGGAAGAGTACTTTCTAGGAGTGGTCCCATTACAATTTTGTATAAAAAAGTTTACTAAACTATTCAACATACTTACATTACTTGGGAGATACGTTCCTATTGCCTTGGGCTCTTAGACAAAGTGACGTCACGACTCTTAGACAAGTCAACGATCGTCAAAAAATCCAAATGATCTAATAATGCCATAGATTTTGGAATTTTTTACAATCGTCATCGCCCATAGAATAATTACTAAGGCCTCTTTTTGTTGCTCTTTTCGATAATGTCTCAGGTGGATTTCAAATTGCTTTTATACTAATTTTTGTTTTCCATAATCGTCCCCCCTCATAATATATACTTGCATCATTATCATTAATACTAATAACGCTTGTCATATCACCTTATTACTCATACATTTTATTTGCTGTAAAATAAGTTTCCATAATAACATGTGTTATTATAAATACTAGTTTATATCAGTAACACATTACATGATCGATACTTGACATAGGCAACATTTTATATAATTTAGAAACGTTTACCTACTGTGTTGTATAAAAAAAATAATGTCATTTAGGCATTTGGTCTGTAATCAAATGATTAATTACAGCTAACAATCGTTAGACAGAACCAAGCCGCTTCGAATTTGTCAAACTGTTAAGTTTGACAAATTCGAAACGGCTTGGTTAGGTTAGAACTGTGAGCACACAACGCGATTCTCTTTTGCAAAGCATGCATGCATGGTAGATTAGGTTTATTTTTTGGTTTCCATGTGAATAAAAAAATCTGTATCGTATAATCATTTTTATCAATATTATTCAAGTAATACAACAATATTATCTTCATGAAAAACAATATTTAAATCGGAGGTCAAATTATTATGGTGAATAAATATTATGGTGAATATTAAGAGTCACTTATTAATTTAATACTATTATTCTACTGAACTGTAAATGATGACGTTAAAAAGTGTAATTGAAATAAACGCTTTGACTTTGAATAAATGTCATGGAAAACGACATTATTGAAAATTAAAGATATAGCAAATAAATTTATGGATTAAAATTATTATGACACTTGATCGATTATGACCAATGAAATTAGTGAAAATGATTTTATGTAATTTCACGATTATGGCAACTGAAGTTTCAAATTAAATTATGGCGAATACAAGTATGGTATATAAAATTATTGTGTTCTAAATTATGGTGACATTAATAAACCTCATTGCGTGCCATGCTCATGTTCAGTACCAGACGTCTTCTTCTAAGTAAAGGCTGAAACATCTTCAATAATCTCTGTTTATCAGTCACCTCATCTATTTCAGTCATGTCAGCGGCGGCGGGTGCTCTGTTGGATATACAGGCAGCACAAGTAGCTCTGCAGTTAGTGCAGACAATGTTGCAGCTAACTGGATGGAGATTTCCACCTGCTTGCCATCCTAGTAGTAAGTATTATTAGCGTAAACACTAATTACCTATTATGTTAATAATTTCAAATTAATTTAAAACTCGATTGTAACTGGAATCTGTCCACAATGTGTAATGGTAATGGTATAATATTTTCTTCTTCTAAATTATAATGAATTAGTGTTTATTTTACAACTGCGCTTTTCTTTAAAGTTAAACTTCGAACCTACTCAAGTGACCACATACACTTCGAGAGTAATTTCTTGTGTTTTAAAAAGTGTATATTTGCGGTTTGATTATTGGTAGTGATAAACATCGTTATAATTATGCATTTTCCGTTCCAAATTAGTACAATAGTGGAATTAAATGATGTTGCATGTATTCGGCGTTACTCATTTATATGCACGTATTTGTGAACTCGGATCCATCAGTAGATTGTACAAAATGTTTGTGATATATTTACTCGCTAATGCTTCACAGACGGCAGTTCCTTTGATTTCATCGTGGTGGGTGCTGGCAGTGCAGGGTCAGTTCTCGCAAACAAACTGTCAGCGAACAATTGCAGCAGAGTTCTCCTGATTGAAGCTGGTGGACCTTCTCCGTTTGAAGCAGACGTAGGTTTTGTTAAAGAACTTGATGAATTTTCTATACCTTTCAAAATAATCGTAAAAACAATAAGCTATTTTTTTTTGTATTCCAGTTAGCGGGTCTATTTCCGTATCTGGCAGACTCAAAATATGACTTCAATTTTACATCAGTACCAGATAACTACACTGCGCAGAATTTACAAGGATGCCGTGTCGGTCTGACGCAAGGAAAGATGTTGGGAGGCAGCAGTTCGTTAAACCATCATATACATGTCCATGGAAATCCTCAGGACTTCAATACGTGGGCAAACATGTTGAATGACTCTGACTGGCAATATGACCAAGTCCTACCGTACTTTAAAAAGGCTGAGAAATTAGTAGACAAAGGAATGCTTGCGTCTCCTTATGGCAATAAATATGGCAAAGATGGACCCATCAAATTGACGAGAGAGTTAAATGCTGCCAATGACCCCATCTTAGCTGTGTTTAAAGAACTTGGTCATGTTGTTGATGATGATGTGACTCTTGGGTATACCACGCCTCTGTTAGCCAACACTGATAATCTTCGTCAAAGCAGTTCTGTTACGTACCTTTCAGAAGCCAAATCGCGCTCTAACTTATGTGTTGCAACTGACACAACCGTAACTAAGATTCTTATCGAAGACGGCGCAGCTATCGGTGTACAAGTAACAGATTCCAATGGTGACACTCAAGTATTTTTGGCAGATAAAGAAGTCATTGTATCCGCGGGAACGTTCAACAGTCCAAAACTGTTGATGTTGTCTGGCATCGGGCCTAAAGATCACCTGAAATCTCATGGTATAGAGGTGGTTGCAGATTTACCTGTTGGCAAAAACTTTTTAGACCATATAGCGGCTATCCTTCTATACCAGCTGGAAAATGATACATCACCAACACCAACAGGTAATCCTGAGAAGTTTCCGGTTCCACTGACAACCGGTTATGTGGCCCTTGATCCTAAGCAGACGTATCCGGACTACCAGTCGTTCAATCTTTTGATACCCCATGAATCTGCTGGATTCCTACAACTCTGCTCTCAAGTGTTTAAATTCAATAATGATTTTTGTGATCGGTTATACAATGCGACTGTCGGCAGGACTACTCTTTTAGCATGTATTGGCCTCCTGATGCCGGACTCAAAAGGCGAAGTTTTCTTAGCAAGTGCTGATCCTAAGGACGCTCCTCTGATATATACTCACACGTACAGTAACAGCTCAGATTTAAAATTGATGGCAGCAAGTTTGAAAGACTATAACAAAGTGTTGAATACGACTTACTTCAAGAGCGTAAATGCGAGTCTAGTTGATACTGGGTTGTGTAAAGATACTAAAACCGAGGATGAGTTCTGGGAGTGCTACGCGTTAGGTACTACAACGACTTTGCTGCACTATGCAGGTACTAACGGGATGGGTGGCGTTCTGGACAGCAAGTTGAGGGTCAAGGGAGTGGATAAACTTCGTGTGATCGATTCGTCATCAATGCCGACATTGACGAGAGGCAACAACAATGCAGCAGTTTTGATGATTGCTGAGCGCGGGGCCGACTTAATTCTTAATCAATGGGGTATTTTTACCGAGTAAAACTTGGTTCTCAGGTTCTTCAATAAAGAATAGTGAATAAATAGATATAATAAAATGTCTGTATCGTTTACGCTCTGATGATTAAATAACAAACTGTGTTTTTAATAGCGATGTCCATTGTTTAATTTACACCTCCTCACGATAAGATACAATATGTTACACTCACAGTACTTTTGCAGACCTAGCCACTTTAAGAAATGAAAAACTTCTATAATTAAAATATTTTATATGCATTAGTGGATAGTGGATAGCTGATAGAAAGCGGGTAACAAATGCAAACACCCGTAGCTGTGCCGTGCTATTCTGTAACAAACTCAACGTAGTAACTGAGGTGAAGTGAGCTTCAAGTGAGCTGTCGATCATCAATTGGAACTGCACTTACGTTTTCACGATGGATTTGAACAGTATCGAGAGGCTGCAAGTCTAGAAAAAGGGTCAGACTATCAGAAAGAAACTGTTAAGTGATCTAGCAGATATGGGTTCAAAGTACATACTCATAATACTCTCATACGTACATTTTGTAACTTAGAAAACGTCTGGTGGCTCTGGGAGCTTGGGCTATATCTACGTGGTCCTTTAGGGTTTTTTTTTTAAATCAGTCTCTTTAATTATAAACCTTTAATGGTAAATATTTGATTAACAACAATAATAATCACAAATCGCTTCTTCTTAAAAAACGTACCTAAAAATAAAAAGTGCTTCATCATTACTATCAATATTTACTTGGTAATGTCGTCTGAATAACATTATTACAGATAATATAATATGGGTGTAACGCAATAAATATAATTCATAAATATAATCTTCAACTAAACTTGTGTTAAAGTGTAGTGTGAAAAAAAACATGATTGAATGATAGCTTGAAAGCTTGCAGAGAAAATAAAAGAAGATTATTTGAGCAAGGGCCGGTATAAGAAAGAAAAACCTTCCTTCACTCAAATTCGAGGAATCAGAACTTTCGAGAAAGTTTTTTATTCAATATTAACTATTACCATTTTTACACTTTAAAAAAAACTCTGAACTAACTAATATTTATGGCGTCGAAAAATTCTCCGCATTGCTGGCCACTGGTAATGTTCCCAAAAGGCTGGCGACATTGACACGTTGTATTGCAATGCTTTTCCTTTGACTAAGGTAAGAGCCAGCCAGTGGATCACGCGAAGTGTCAACTAAACGTCAACAGATCTTTAAAGAAGTAATGAGCACTCGGACCCCACGAAGCGGGAGTTTCAACGCCAAATGGCTTGGAAATATAAATACCAATGAGGTTATTATATTTCCGCCGCTTCAGGTTCTCCGCAGCTGCAGCGGCATCCACAGCACAGAACGAAGGTCTAGGAAGATGGGTTAGCGCAAGAGCATCGACACAAGTAGCGTCCCATACTAATGGCCTACCCGTATTCCATGGAAATAACGACATGCCATCCGTTCTTTTGCCATCGTCGCGTGGCAGGCCATTGGGTTCTAATACAGCCGGAACGTCGACGGTGACAAGAGCTCGTCGGATGGTGTCATTAATATTCCCGTGCCGCGCTATGAGACCCGCGCTACGACTACATGATAGGCCGTGGTATCCGAGGCTGTTGATAACTTTGCCACAGTGGCATCAATGAGGAGAACAAAGGGAAACGCCAAAACGCAGGGAGACGGTGAGGCTGAAAGTAGTGTATAATATTGCGTGAAGCCAGAGTCCCGACTCCCATTGACCCACAGCCAGCAGGCGAGCACGCTCAGCAGCAGTCGCAGATGTGGCCGTAAGGTTATTCTGAACTACTCTACAGAGTGGCTCGTCCCACCGTCTCTGGGATGATGATTTAGATTCGCAAGCGAGTTGCCGGGCATCCTTTACCTCAGCGCACGTCAAAACCAGTCAGTGAGGACATTAGAATATTCCTGACAAATTTCTCAGTGCCGTGAACCGAGGATATGAAAGCCGGTAAACTGATAATTTCTCTTTCTCTTTTACATACGGATGGGAAGAGTAGCTCGGTCGTCCAACGCCACATTTAAAAGTAATGTAAGTGGATGATTCGGTCCATTTTTTCGAAAAGGTGGTTGGAGGGTTGGAGGGTGTTTCCATAAATGGGAGGCACGAAGATAAAATTCGAGAAATAAATTAAAGGAAAAATACCACTTACGTGATACTAACAAGCTGCCTATCAAACAATAAAATAAAAATAAGAGTCCGTCCGTATCTTTATAAGATCTTAATGGCAAACACAACTGTTTCTTAGAATTTTATTATTAATTCCATCGTGTTCCAGAAATAAATTCTGTCCTTCAAACCGAAAAAAGAAATTCATCATTAAATATATTTACTCACTGAATATTATAATTAGTACAAAATACAAAAGACAAAAGAAAGTAAACATGCAACTTTAAATGAGCGTTTTCAGAAATATCCAGAGTCGATGACAATAAATACATGATATGATTTGCATTTATTTTGATGATAACACCTAACAGCTGCGACTATATTTTTAAAAGAGGAAGCTGGGCTTACTCCGAAACTGAATACCCAGGAGTTGATAACTGGTGACCTTTCAACTATAGAATAGGTAGGAAAGGTACTCAGACTGTAGGTATGCTAATAAAAATACAATGTTCCTCAAGTTCAAAATCTTCTTTTTAATTTTCCTAACCTTGTTGGGTTCGTCTGGCAGTCTAACCGGATGGAGTTGAGTATAATAATTATTATTTATTTATTTTACCAAAACAATATTTATTTAGTATTTGAAATGGAGTAATTTTAATTATCTTTTCTCTACAACCTGGGTAACACGTACCCCTGGCCCAACTCATGTCCATGATAATGTCTTCAATGTTTCCTATCATAGCCACTTCTTTAATTAATTTAATTTAATCTGTGTTATCTAATTATAAATATTTTTAATTTTTCAATCTATGTTTTTTAATGTTAATTAATTATGTTATAATCTGCGCATCTATGCTGTGCTTTCCTGTAAGTGATGAAGCGATTAGACTTAAGTTTGTAATGTACAAATTATAAAGTTATAGTGTACTCATTGTTGAAAAGCCTTATTATAAATAAATAAATAATTTGGAAATAATCATCACCAAACGTGAAGAACACAATTCGGATGGGGTCACTTTTAGCAAATTTGGATGTCATTCTGAAATCAGACAGAATTGTAGTGTTTGAAGAGGCAGGTACGATGCTGACACGTGGACGCTTATGGTGAATCCACACAATACAGACTTTTTTCTACTTAAAAGCCTGTCATTCTTAGTTGTTCTTCGTCAAGATAATTATGAATTCTCTTAATTAGTAAGATTATTCCATCTGCCTAGCCTTTTCCCAACTATATTGGGGTCGGCTTTCACTCAAACTGGATTCAGCTGAATACCAGTATTTTATATGGAGCGGCTGCCTATCAGACTTCCACTACCCATTAACTGGGTGACACAGTACTTCTTGGCAAGACTGGAGTCAGATATTTTGGCTTCTGACAATCCGTAACGAAAGCAAAAGGTCTACAAATGACAGCGGCTTAACGTGCTTTCCAAGGTACGCAGAAATCTCGGTATTTTGAGATGGTCACCCATCCACAGACAGACCTTGGTAAGCGTTGGTTTACCTTAAAGATCGACCCGTTTGGCTGTTATTATTTAGCTACGAGCCTGTCATACGTCACCAAGCTATCCTAAATAATATTATAAATGATACGAAGTTACGCTTCCAAGCCTAAATCGCCGAACGGAAATGGAAACTGTTATAGGCTTTAACGCGAGTGAAACCGCGGGCTAGCCTGTTTCATATAGAGTCTAAAGCAATTCATTATCATCATAAAAGTGACCTTTTCCACAATTACGGAATATCCCAGAAAAATAATATCATTAAATATTTATATTGTCATACGACCCCATTTTCCCCTTATTTCTTGAATAACAATGAACTCTAAAAAAATATAAATGGAAGCGTTCGAAATTATAAAGTTATCTTATCTCCTATAGTTCGACGCAGCTCATCAATCCTTCAGGTAAGTTATTAACTCAAAATTAATTACTTTTTTAATTGTTTTTCGATTTTAATTTCCATTTTACCATTTCCATTTTTCTGCTAGTCTTATATTATGTTAAGAACATATTGTATAAGACTAATTTAGCATTTTTTTTGTATTATATGGTGAAGATTCGGCCATATATTTGTTTCTCTCTCGTGGATTCCATAAAGTTTACAAAAGGATTATAATCACATTTTGTCACTTACAGTATATATTTTTTATTTAAATTAGGCTGACAGTCCCCAAAACGATCGCGACAGTTGAGAAGTAGAAGTGGTGCACCAAACTCTCGAGTAGAATTGTGTTGTGTTACTTGATAGCTACAACGTTAAATGCCATATGCCAACAGTTGATAGGTTACTTTATGGCAAGCGTACTTCATCGTCGACCACAATCATCGCTTACCATTAGATCAGATAGTGGTCAAACGGGAGCCTACCGATAATAAACAATCACATTACACCAGACTTTTTTTTTTAAGGATGGGAAATCATCAAATGACTTCTTCCGCGAAGGGCATGTCAGATTCTTACTGACTAAAACCCATCCATGTTCCTTCTAAAGCCCTTTGCGTTCCAGAGCCGCGGTGACTCTTTCGAACAAATTTCGCAACCCTGGCAGGCTCTGACCCTAGCGAGCCCCGTCGCCTATGCTGACATCTCTTTGAGGTGCGCGTGGAACACAACGCGCCATCGATCCGGGTCTGGTGGTGATTGGACGCAAACCACCCAAAGCTCGCCATCCGCAGGCTCACGCCTACGGTGGCCGGGAATTGCCCAGCGGCTCCCAGCGCCCGAGGCGTCTGCTCCTGTAGCGGTGGTTGGGGCGAAGGCCTTACTTATTCGTTTATAACTTAAACGATAATTACTCGTCAAGTCCTTTTCACTTGGACTTTTGAAGAATTGTTTGAAAGAGTTACCGGTTTTAGTCTATAAGTGTCTTTCACTCCTTCCCACTCCTCGAGAATTCATTTGATAATTACATTTAATCAAAAAAAAGTTAGTTTTATTGTCCCGAGACACTACATTAAGTGCCGTAAACGTGTATGTATTTCATTTAATTAGTTTTCAGCAATGACGGACGCGGCTACAGCACTAGCCACCATCCAGTCGATGCAAATAGCATTGCAGATGCTACAGACTCTTGCGCCGACTGCGTCGCGGTATCCACCTCAATGTGCTATTAAAGGTACGTTGCAAAGTTCAATATATCATAAAAGGGGTCCATATATACTGAAAACAATATTATAATCCAGAATAGTTTATGGTCTAGAGATGTGGTGATATCCGTCAACCTGCACTGTATCTACGTGGTGGCCTGCTTACCTCTCACAAGGAGGAGGCGGCTTATGTTTCAGCTAAAGCAACCCTGTACAGCTACTAGCTTGCTTGTAAATATCTTGTCTGAAATGTTATAAATAGGCATACACAGATCTTAAAAATTCCGCGCAACAAAACACTTCTAAAGCCATGGATCACTACCGGCCTCCAGCGGTGTATTAGAAATAGTAACATGATGCACTTGAAAACTAAAAAAGAACCTAATAATCTAGGATTTTGTTCATCGTATAAGCGTTACAGAAACTTTTGTAATAATCTCCTTAAGAATATGAACATCTTTATGAAAAACAACTGTTAAAAATGGCTAAAAATAATTCTAAAAAGTTATGGAATTCTATAAAATTTAATATAACTTCTCACGTCTTGCTATCTGCAAATTCTTCCCCACAGTCGTCTGTTAATACTGCAAATAAGTTTTTTGGCTGGTGTTTGTAGTAAACTAGCAACCATACCTCCTACTCCACCTTTTCAAGATGCCGCTGAACATAAAGAAACCTCATTTGGCAATTCTTTTATACTCCTCAAGGTTGACTCTTAGGAAGTTGAAAAAATTATACTTAACCTAAAACACGACTGTCGAGCGGGTTGGGACAAAGTTTCGTCTAGGTTTCTGAAAAAGGTTTCTGGTTTCATTACTCCTGGGCTCACTGACCTCATAAATTGCTGTCTTAAGGCTGTTGATTTCCCAAAAGCGCTTAAAAATCGATTGTTGTTGCTATTTATAAGGCCTATACGAAGGCTTGTACGGACTGTGTCAACAACTATAGACCTGGATCCTCACATCACTGTCAAAATATTTCATTTCACTTCATCACAATATGGTTCCAGAACTGGCAATTCTACTGATGATGCTGTTCATAAGTTCACCTTTTTAGTCAGAAAAATGGATGCAGATAAGAAATGTATTACTATTTTCCTTGACCTTGCTAAGGCGTTTGACAGTCTATAGCCCCAGCCTTTTGAACAAACTAAATTGCATGGGTATTCGGGGCAAACAGCTTGATCTTTTCGCAGGTTATCTAGCAGGCAGATTTCACTGTGAAAATCATCACTTATGTGCTCACCGACACACTAACATGTCGATGAGCACATAAGTGATGATCTTCAGGTATTGGATGGAGTCCCGCAGGAGAGAATTATTGGATCTACATTATTTCTATGTTACATTAATGAACTCTGACAGCTAAAAAAACCAAAACTGTACAGTTATCTCTAATGCGGATGACACCACATTGACATTTGCGGGTGACACTTGGGATCAGTTTTGCTATGGTTAAGCCCAGACTCTTTTCTACCCGGGAATTATATCAAGAAATTTAATTAATCAAGAAATTACTCGAGAAAGCACTATGCCATTTGCAAAACCTACAAAACTAAAACACAAAATTTCTATAGCTTTATTGGACCTAGATTATACAATCAAATGAATAAATATTAATGAATGTAAAAGAAAAGTGGCTTCGTGGTTATAAGGATTAGACTACCAGAAAACTGAAGAACTCCTGGAAATAATAATACGTACCTATCATCATGATCGGAGTTGTTTAATTTATTTTGTTACTATTAAGTTTTTCATTTGTTTTATTTGTGAATGATAAAATAAACAATTTATTATTGTTATTTTATTTGAAACTTGGAAGGTGTAGCGTCGTTGAGGGCTATATATTTCATTTAAATGAGACTGCCGAAATAACAGTATACGACTTATACGACGTCGGATAGATTATGTGAAAGATGTTAATTACTAGAAAGGGTTAGGGTAAGGGCAAGGACAATAGAGATGAAGACTAATAGATAAGTATGAAAGACGGAGACGTAGTGCATCGGCCCCAAGTAAACTGAAAAAAAAAAATATTGATGATACTACTGTCAAAATATGAAGTTTATGTCTTTCCTTCACAGATGGCGATACCTTTGATTTTATCGTGGTAGGAGGTGGCTCAGCGGGATCTGTCGTCGCTAGCAGGCTGACAGAAAATAAAGACGTCAATGTGTTGCTGATCGAAGCTGGAGGATATCCCCCACTTGAGTCAGAGGTATTTTGACAGGATAGTAGGAACCAGATTCGTAATTCTTATATTCTTTTCTTGGTATATCTACCTTATTTTCACATTTTTATCCTACTTGTATTATCATGAACGCTTGAAATTCAATGAGTTGACTCCTTCGAGATTTTCTTAATTGCTGGTTAAATATTTTCTTTCATTTTTACAGTTTCCCGGCTGGTTCACACTTATGGCCCGCTCTGTTTACGATTTTAACTTCACTTCGGAGAATGACGGAAAAACCGCGCAGAATCTCCAAGACAATATCGTCACCCTGGTACAGGGGAAGATGATAGGCGGCAGTAGTAGTCTCCACCACATGATGCACACGAACGGCGACCCTGAGGACTACAACCACTGGGCAGAAATAGTCAAAGACGATAAATGGGCCTTCGAAAACATTCAGCAGTACTTCAAGAAAATGGAAACATTGAAAAACCCAGAGCTTCTCACAGATGAAGATTTAAAATGCCATGGTACCAATGGACCAATGAAGGTCAGTAAAGATGAATACGACTCGAATTGGAAATATTTAGAGGCATTCAAAAAGCTTGGCCACAATATCGTGTCAGATATCAACTCACAGATTCCGGCTGTTGGCTACGTGGAGAATCTATTTGAGATAGGTGATGAGGTACGCCAAAGCAGTGCGTATGGGTACCTGGGCAGAGCAAAAAAACGCTCTAACTTGTGCCTGTCTCTCTTTACTACTGCCACAAAGATCTTGATTGAAGACAGTAAAGCGGTCGGAGTTCAAGTGACCACCTCTAGCGGTGAAACTATCGAGTTATTTGCGGACAAAGAAGTAATCGTATCAGCTGGCGCAATAAACAGCCCAAAACTTTTGATGTTGTCAGGCATCGGACCAAAAGAGCATCTCACTTCTTTAGGCATCGACGTAATGGCTGATCTACCAGTTGGCCAGAACTTCCAAGACCATGCATGTGCTTCAATAATGTATCAGGTGGGCGAGTGTGACCTCAACCCACCAGCAGCAAATCCTCACAAGTTCCCGGCACCGTCTTTCAATGGATACGTGGCACTTGACAACAAATACGCAGACTACGATACTATCAACTTAGAGTTCCAATGTGAATCAAGTGACCTCTTACAGTTGAGTGTCAACATGTTCAGCTACGCTTTCAACATCTCAGACACTTTCTATGAAGCTAGTAAAAACAGAAAAGTTCTTTTCACTTTACTTGGCCTGGTGATGCCTAAATCTCGTGGGTATGTTCTTCTGAAAAGCAGTGATCCTGCTGACAATCCTGTTGTACACACAGGCATGTTTAGTGAGGAAGATGACATTGATCTGATCGCTAGAGCGTTCATGGACCATAACCGAGTTTTGGACGAGGGTCACTTCAAAGACGTAAATGCTACATTAGTTGATGTTGGTGTTTGTCAAGATATTGAGCCAGGTTCTTATGAGTACTGGAGATGCTATGCTGTGTCGATGTCTGCAACTATGTGGCACTATGCGGGTACTTGTGCCATGGGCACAGTATTGGATAGTGAGTTACGCGTGAAAGGTATCGATGCCCTGCGTGTGGTGGACGCTTCTGCGATGCCGACTGTGATAAGAGCCAAGATCTATGCAGGAGTCATGATGTTGGCAGAACATGGCGCTGATATTATACGTTATAGTTGGAATATTTAGTTAATGACAATAAATTGGTCTTAAGATAATTTATAATCTGCTATGGTTTCGTTTCTAAATAATGTTATTTACTTGTATTACATTGTTTAATTGCAAGCAGGTAAAGTTTTTTTATCAAGTTTTTTTTTATGTAATAAAGTTATATTTCAATATCAATTTTTATTTGATTTCTCTGAATTCATATTGAAGTGTAATCTTGACCATACCCGAAATATAGTCCCATATTAGTCAAATCACTTGCTTTTTCCCTTTGCGTTCCCACTTGTTCTACCTACTTCTTATGGGTTTTTTTACTGTCAATAGTCCTACAATAGTAGAACAGCTGACATGAATGGGCCGATGTAAAAGCCTGTGACACACCAAAAATAAACTTAGTTACCCAAACAATGCAATGTAGGTGTCTAATGATAAAGGAATCCCGAGTACAAACTAAGTAACATTTAAAACGCTTTAAAGAGAAAGAAGCTCATTTACGTAGGTCCACAACTTTTTCCACTTCATTGTTTAATTAAGAGTAAGTAAAAAGGAAAACTAAGAAATATATCTCACATTCTACAAAAACCCTGGGGCTTTCTGTGAACACGACTGTATGTTAAAACTGGGACTTGTAAGTCCAACATCAAGTTCAGTTCAAACGTTGGACAATGTTTTAATCATATTGATATTTTTATGCCCCGCTGGTTTCGTGATTGCAGTCGCGACAGCCGAACGTACGGTCCTGAGTTCGCTTCCTAGGTCAAGCAAAACAGCCCAGAGTTTGGAACTATGGGATTAAAGGAACAGTGAGTGCGCTTGCAATGCCTGGGATATCATGGACGCAGTTCCGCACAAATGTGTCCATCCTCCAGGAGCTAGGCATCACGCAGCGTCTGTCGGCCGTAGTACAGTCGCGCATACTGCAGTACTTTGGTCATGTCTCTAGGCGGGGTAACGACTCCATAAAGCGACTGGTCGTGCAGGGAAGAGTAGAGGGAACTAGATCGCGGCAGGTCACCTATGCGTTGGACTGATCAAATTAAATACGCACTAGGAAGCCACGTATCTGATTGCGCCAGACAGTCTGCCAGCAGGGAGAGATGGCGGGAGATCGTGTGGAGAGGTCACTTGTGTTTGCGCACACACTTGTGCACTATAATGTCTCCTGAGTACTTGGCTATTCTCCGTTGTGGTTGGCCATCGCGACCGGGTAAGTCATTTGATGATTTTAGTGAACTTTTAGTTTCGAGCTTATTTTAGTATCAACCGAGTACAAAACCCGACTGCTAGTGAGAAATTAAAGATTATTTACTTTTGTGTCCGGTACAGCAATATAACCAAGAACCCAAGACAATCATAATTCGCTTAATAAAACCTTCACCTACGAAGACGAAACATTTTATTTATTCTGTCAAACAATAAAGTATAAAGGGAGCGGTAGACAACCTTATCGTTCCCGGGAAACACATAAAACGGGAAAAGTGCAACAAAAGGTAAGCAATAATGAAAGTATTTAGGTCAACGTAACGTCACAGAGTACGGAACCCAACCGGCAGTTACTAGAAGCGTCACTACTACATATTATCTATACTAATATTATAAATGCGAAAGTTTGAATGGATGGTTGTTATTCAATCACGTCAGAACGGCTGAACGGATCTTGATGAAATTTGGCACAGAGGCAAATTATAGTCTGGAATAACATAGGATTTTATCCCGGAAGCGGGCGGAGCCGCGGGCGGCAGCTAATTATTTTTATATAGGTATTAATAAATTTACCCAAGCAAAATACATTGAAGCTTCAACTTCACCAACTTAACGCGCTTGACTCGGTGGAACGCAGAGCTAAAACGCTTATTGGCGACGTAAAACTGGTGGATGCCAAGCTTCACAGCTTGGTTCATCGCCGCTAGGTTGCCTGCTTGTCGGTCTTCTACAGATTGTACTACGCGGAGTGTCCACGACCTCATCCCACCGGCCTCCTTCTACCACCGGACATCTAGACGCACTGCAAGTGACCATCCCTGCCATGTTGCTATTCCACCAATTCGCACTAAACGTTTTCAAACGTATTTTATAATGCGCACAGCAAAGGAGTGGAAAGTAACTCTCTGCCTGCGTCCGTGTTTCCGAACGCATACAACCCTAATCTCTTCAAAATTAGAGTGAACAGGCTTCTTCTGGGTAAGCTCGCTCTATCATCGACTTTGTCTCTGTCATCTATGACCAAGACTAGAGTCAAGAGCAAACCCATCTCAAATAAAAACAAAATAAAAAAAGCTGCAAATCTCTCTTTGGTGCCACATTGAGTTCGACAAGTAGAAAATACCTAAAGCATTAAGTTCATCCTTGTACTGTGTGTTTTACTTTTAATAAATAAATGAGCGCCATTTAGTTACCATAACGGAAAACCCCTTTTTTTATACGATTTGAGGTAAGTGAACGTTTACGTAAACGCGATCGAGTACCGGTGCCATTTCTAGCAATGGACGCCAAGGCGTATTTCTGCTCTGTGGCCAACGTTATGGGGAAGTGCCTATCAATATTTTCGCAGCACGTTCCAATTTCATGTGAAAACTGAAAATAATATAACATAATAGTTACCGGAGTTCGTTTATTGCAGTTTGCATTGGGGTAGGCGTTTGTTGTTTTGAATGTCGATGATGAATGTGTGTAAACACAGGTGCACTCGGTTTTTCGTTATTCTCATAGTCCGATACCAAGGCAATCCGACATGACTCAGGAGAGATCAGTAACAGGACTTATAGCTTTACCTTTGGTGGTTACTGAAGCATGGGGGTGTCAGACCACTACCTTCCAAAATACAGGAGCCGGCTCTGGAACGCAAAGGGCTTTAGAAGGAACACGGATGGGTTTTAGTCAGTAAGAGTCTGACACGCCCTTCTGCTCCACCCAGAGCGGAAGAAGTCATGTGATAATTTCACATCCTTAAAAAAAAAGGACCAGGAGTCGTGCTTGCAACCAAAACTCGTTGGACTCGTTGGTTACCATCTGCTAATCCCAGTTGTAACTGTCCCTTTATTGACTTAGCCCTGTAAAATACAACTCACAGTTCATATCAAGTAAGAGGTAACTAGTTCATGATATAGATTGTTGCATTTGTAACCAGAACTATCCTTTTAACGGTTCTGAACCTCTATATGGAAAAACAGAACTCTTATAGGATGACTCGGTTGTGTGTCTGTTCGTCTGTGACAGCTGATTTTCTCCGAATCTACTCGATCGATTCAGTTCAAATTTGATACACATATTATAGTCTTCTGTAACCCAAATACGGACGCGTAAAGATAATAAATATTTCTAGTCTCTTTTTGGGGGGGGACATTAGAAAATTCAAATAAAAGTTTTTTCGACTGTAGTACTATGTGACATATCAAATCAAAGAGCATTTTAAGAGTCTCAAAATTAATTTTAAAATTATTCCATACCAAAGTTATGAAAGAAAATAAATGAAAATTTACCATTCACCCCCTTATCTCAGAAACTATTACGGGTTTCGGTAGTCGGAATACATGTTAAAAAAATATTATTCGTTTGAAACCCTTTGCACGCGAGTCCGACTCGCACTTGGCCGGTTTTTTCCGCTGCACTTTTCCGAATAATTTCAAGATCTAGAACAGTTGCATCGTTTTTCCGAGACTTGTCCAGCTTCATTACCTCAGCGTATTTTTGGAGTTGGCCACTGTTAATACCGGTTTTCAAGAGTTGCAGTAATTGGGAATATCGCGGCGAGCTATTTCCGAATTAAAACGCGTCCTTCACTCACAGCCACCACATTTTCCATCAAGATATAAGTTTTTCTCGTGACTTTACACGTGAAGAGGAGATTTAAACCAATTATGTTTAACTACGTGTCTCTCTAAATAAATAACAGGTGTTTTTCAATCAATTGTATGTAAAGACAACTGTAGCGGCATCAATGTCGCCACATGAAAAACAAAGAACCGAAATTTGTACGGCAACAAAAAGAACCGCAGCGCCATCTACGACGAACTACCATCGAAATCCTGCATCGCGCAAGCAAAGTTCTCCGTGCGATTTGAACATATACAACAGTCTGAATATCAACTATCGGGCAGTTGCCCACCAGACACAACAACCGTCTGGTCGGAGGATCCTCCCATTTTCAGTGGAGGTGCGTGGGACTTTACTCTCTGTACCGCATACCTCTATACAACAATCTTGAAATGTGAGGATAATGGTAAAGTAACTTAATGTTCGTATGATCAATGTCAAAACTTTGTTTTTCAAGAAAATACAGCTCATTCCGTTGTTTAAAAAAGGATAGCGCTATTTGATAGCGCGTCATGTATAGCTCCGTCTCCCTCCCACAACGGAATCATGATGGTTTTATGTCGTCATAGAAGGGCCTACATCTTTCCTATGGCTATTATTCTGGCTTGTCTGGCTTGTCTGACTTGTCTAGTCTTTTTTCAAGTATGTTTTGTACACCGCTGAGTACCAGTGTTTCACATGAGCGACTGTCTAAGGGTGTTACCACACCTATCGATCGATCTTCAATCGATGCCATCGATTGACATCGATCGATGTTGATCGATTGATGAGGTAGCTTTGGCTGATTGAGCGATACCGGGCGATAAACAATTGAAACCACACCAATTGATCAACGTGCGGTAGAAATAGAAGTCATCGATCGACGTCGACTAATTCATTCTACCATTGATCGATGGACGATCGATTGGTGTAGTATAAACTATCGATCGACGTCGACTAATTCATTCTACCATCGATTAATGGTCGATCGATTGGTGTAGTAGAATCGATCGATCGACATCGACTTCCAACGCTGCGTCTTCCGGTACGCGGTCGCCACTCCAGAACTTTTCAGCCTCATCGACCATCTGTTCTCCGAGCAATGTGCCCTACCCACTGCCACTTTAGTTTTATCGATCATTCGGGCTATGTCGGTAACCTTGGTTCTCTTGCTTGAAAGGGTAGGCAGATGGATTGTAACTCTCAAATTCTATTACAAATCATTGTGCAACATGTTTGGGGATGTACACAGTCATCGTGTTGGTAAAATGACGTGAATAAAAATATTATTTTCCCATTTTCAATCATTCAAAATACAATGGAAATTGTATACAGCTGAGTAAATAAGAGGAATGGTGGTACAAACTGAAACGTTGGTACATAAATATTTTGTCGGTGTCTAGCAATATGTATGATTATGTTGAATGTTGTAGCTTAATGTGCTGGCGACATTAAGCTACAACAATCCGTCAAATTTCTCTAACAGATTTTCAACTTTAGCGCTAAAACATTAGGTTCAAGGTTGATTGGGAAAAAATTACAGTTTCGAGTAGCTTGATGTGCTGGCATCTGTACTTATATGGTTGGAATAACTAATCAAACCAAACCGAAAGTAAGTTAAGAACTTTTTCGAGAAAGTTCTTAACTATTTTTTTAGACCTAGAATTGGAACATTCGTTTCTAAGAATAAGGAATTGAAAGATTTTAAATGGAGTCGTAAACGCTCTCTATAAACCTAGATCAGTAATTCCTTACGTAAAAATAATATTGGATTCCGTACTAGATACGCCAGTTCTACTCTTTTCACTGAAATAAAATACATGATGTTGTTTTTTTCTCCCCCGTTCAACTTAAAATTTACTTCTCTCACGTCCATTTTTTTATATTGATAATGAAAAACAGGTTTCAGACTGAATGGCATTGGATGAAATCTAAGTATGGGTAAAACACCGAAATAGTAGGGACCAATCATCAGAAACCTGAGTGCACTAACATTCCAATGCTATCCTTTACTATTTCTGAAAGTCGCAATATTATTTTTGTATTTCATTCAATTTTAATCCAATAAAAATAAAACAGCTTGTAGAAACTAACAAAGAAACGTGTATAAAAACAGACAAGAACGTTATCGTCGCGAAGTACAAGTACATACGTCGGGGGCACCACGTGAGTTAATATATTTGTCTTGAATTTATTATATTTTTTTCAATACAGTTTTTGATTCTATCATTGAAACTTTAATCTCGTTTATATAATTGTGCATCTTGCGGGTACTGTGACTAGGGTTTGGGAATCGATCTAGCGAAAAAAAAACAAGGCTTTGGGGACTGTCGATAGAAGTGAAAACTAAGCTAAACCGTTCGGTCACGATGACGCGAGTTCCATAATTTTTGTTCGTCTAAAGAAGTTTTCACTTCAATAAACGGTATTCTATTCCAAACTTTGTTTTATCCTATTCTTTTTATGTCTTCAGCGGGCACGCCCTTTATGTCTGGAGGCTTATTTTGTTTGATTTAAAATTGTTTTTATGCTTAAGTTTTTCTGATTATATTGGCATAATGGAGTGTGCTAGCTTATAAGTAGCCAATAATATAGTTTTAGGTTTTACGTCTTACCTTTGTTGTATTGTTTTCTTTGTAAGAATAATTTGCATACTATTGTATAAATGCTAGTTCTTGTAACTCAACAGACAGATGTGTTGCTGGGGAGTTTGTTGCGCCACTTCTTCTTTCCAGCTAAAACACTAGGAAGTGGTGATGAACGGGTGTTTTGGGGGGCTGTCTTTATGTAGAACTTTGACGTTCAAAAAGTGCTGGCACTCAGCCTAATTTGAATCAATGACTTTCGATTTTGATTTTCTTAATGATTGTGTGAAACAATTCACAAGTGAAAAATAATTTCATGTAATAGTAGTATGTCATTATCATCAGTGCTTGTTAATTTGAGTAGATCCTTTAGTTAGGAGTAATATTAGCCGAATGTCCAACTGATCACATGGAACCACATCAAAGAAGATTGAACTACAAAATAGAACCCTGTACACACAGAGTTAATTTCAGCCACATGATGCACGTACGTCTCTGAACATCGCACGTGTATCATGTGGTTGAGACCAGCCTGTTCCTCACACCAGGAGCACATGACACAGAAGATCTTAAGCTTGGGGAAATCCAGAAACGTCAGTGTTTGTCCGTGGTGTGTATGTTTCTTTTACCAGGACGAAGTGAAGGGTCGGGTGAAGTGATCACGAGGTGAGCTGTCAATCAAGATGTTGGCAGTGGAAAGAAAAGCTTATTGAAAACTATTAAGGGTGAGTTTTTTGATCCGTAATTAACCAATAGTTCTAAATAATGGACAACAAAATTTCGTTAATTCGCATATTTCGATCAATCTTTAGCTCGACCAATGGTCGAATAACTAACGAAAATCAAATTTTAATTCAATTTTTATCACAAAACAGCCCTAAGGGATTTTATGAAAATCTCTTGGTTTTGCAAGTAGTTCTTTCTATGAGATTAGTAATAAAAAAATACTGAAGATGTTTCTGATGTGGTCTCATTGAATTCAAATATAAATGTTTGCGATTTTAGGACTTGAAAAGACCTAAAATGTGTGTGCGTTTTTATTGTTTTGTTCTTAACGTTGGATGGACTCAATGTAAGCACGCATGATCATAAGACAATGCAAAAAGCAGAAAAAACTATGTGAATTCACTTATCCACGCAAAATGCTCACACAGTATTTCTTACTTTTAATAAGAAAGCTGAATATGTCATGATACTAATTTATTTCTTTAAACCCGGCTTTCCCATGCACATTAAAATAACTAATTAGGTTTTATATCATCTTTTCATACGACTGAGCTATCGTTTAGCAAAAACCGCACGGTTTCTGTCACAGTCGACTGGCCTAGGTTCAGTGAACCAAAATGAACCTAAGGTTATGTAGAGAGTTTAAAGACAACAGTAAGAAAAATTCCCACGATTGTTTGAAAACAGACACCTCTAACCCCAATCAATTTTGAACCTCAAATTCCAAAGCATACAGTTCACATTTCTGTATCACAGCATCTCTAATCAGTTCAGGCAATTATAGGCCTTTTGGCAGAAATAATAAAGAGTATTTTCGTGTGAAAGTTTGTTGTATGACAAGCAGGTTACCGCGTTCTCATAAGAATTATACTATGTGAGATTGTTAAAAAGTTGTCTCGTTGAAAATTCGAAGTAAAAATTATACGAGTAGAAACTTCACAGACATCGTTTGTTACGACTTAGGCATAAGATGTACTTATCTATGGAATATTTTGACTGTGGTTAAGGGTCACCTAGTCTGTCTTTTTTTTTTTTTTTATTAGTTAGTCTGGGAAATAAAAAATTAAGGGAATTACAGAATTCTGTCTATAGTATACCTATACGAATATAATAAAGAGGTCAGATTGTTTGCTTGTAATTATTACGTTTGATAAAGGTAATCTCTTAAATTACAACAAGAATTCTTTCATTAAAATATTTTTGTTATTTGTGGGAAAACCTTAAAAATTAGTTGATGAAAAGACCTGGTAGTGTGGGATTTTGACCTAACGGAAAGCACCACGGTGATCACCATCACCACATAGAAGAAGCTTCGTGACCTCTTAAAAGAACCGGAACCTCTGTGGTCTTTTGAAAAATCTTCCTAAAACAATAATTTTACATTTTCAGCTTTTCGGCAAAAATAACAACTAAATATGAGAAATTGACCCAAATAGTCAAAAGATTGTTAGTCTTTATTTTATAAACAAAAAACAAAATAACATCACTTAAGAGTTAAATTGGTTACAATGTGATTAAGATTGCAAATGGTTACTGATCTCCAGACAGGCCCATCATGTAGACAAATCCATAGAACGAGAATATTGAACTATACCAACACAGGTTACACAGGGGGCACCATGACGTGCACACACGAGGTAACATCTCCAGACAGGTCTGATGGTAGATCTGTGGCGCGGCGAGTTTGAACAGGACGTCAGCGTCACTTACATTCACTGTGTAAACTCTACCGGCTGTGGTGCGAGTGAGAGGAGGGAGCGGGAGTAGGTCACGTTGTTAGGTTATTATATTTATGAGAGATAGACGGGAGGAAGACAGGTAGTCAGGAGCCAGGATATCTGACACCAGTTTTTCCAAGGGATAATGTGTTACTCAGTTACTGAGTCGTGGAGGTCGGATAGACAGTCATCATCTGCTTAGCCTTTTATCAACTATATTAGGGTCGGCTTCCAGTCAAACCAGATTCAGCTGAATATCAGTTTTTAACGTGGAGCGGCTGCAGACCTCCACAGCCCATTAACTGGGTAACACGGTAGTTCTTGGTAAGACTGGAATCAGATTTACTGGCTTCTGACAATCAGTAACGACTGCCAAAGATCTACAAATGACATCCGGGACCAACGGCTTAACGTGTTTTCCGAGGCATGCAGGAAACTCTGTATGTTGGTCTGTGGATGGGTGAGCATCTTATGGTCACTCATCCACAGACCAAGACCACAGAAAAGATGCACCAACCCAGCACGTTTTTCAAATTGCGTTTGTGTGTTCTCTTATAAAAGGAATTTAAATTAAAATTTACCCAAAACATGATTTCAACAAAACTGAGTAATTTAAATAAAATTATAATTAGCAGCTAAGTAAATAATATCGCTTATTCATTTGTACAGTCACTACCACATTTTTACATACACAATGGTTTCAAATATTTAGTCTATTTCAAATCCATATTTAATTTTATGAACTGACACTAGCTGAAAATGTTTTAAATCAAATTGACATTGCTCCCGCTACCTCTTATACCAAACACCCAACAAACAAGATGTTATTGTACCTTAATGGCGTCTAAAACCGGGCAGAAGCGTGGGTAAACTGATCTCAATCACACACTACATCACTCCGCATCGAAGCTGGTCGGGCCGATAAAGATTCGGGTACAGTGTGTTATGGAAAGTAGGAAGGACCAGGGTGCCATAAAATGTTAGAAGATTGAGAGTGTTGTCTGACAACATCGCTTTCGTGAACTTCCACGGAGCCTAAACAAAGTGAAATTTTAACAGCGACTGTTGGAATTCCAAAATATTAGGGATCAAGCACGTAATGGACCATCCACACAGACTACCATAAACTTTTATAGAACTTTTCCTGTGCAACAAAGCAATGCAAATAAATGTCGGTATGGTAGTTTTTTTTCAACACATTTGCTAAAAAATGCATTTACGAAGCCTGTATACATTGTTCGTAAGTTAAAAATTACACAACATACAATGGAACGTGCGGTTAAATAGGTACTCTCATCTAAGTAACTATTTTAAGTCGAGGGCTTACCATAGTCTCGAGTTTGTAAAAACCAATTTCCGCACGTGTGTCATACAACGTTTTTCAACACATTTGCGAGAAAACAGTACAATAGGTAATGAAACAAACTTTTTGTTTGTCGGATAGTCGCAACAATCTTTGACGCTCTAAATGAAAATAGCGCGAATTTGCAAATGACGCCACATGCGCATGGTGGAAACTAGAACTACATCTATCGGCTCATTTTCTCTTTAGTATTAAGTGAGACAAACGTATTGAGCAAAAGCGCTTCCAAGGAGGTTTGATCGGCTTACTTATTCATCTACTCATTTGTAAAACTAACTTACCGCACTAGTATCATATATAACTATTTTTATTCAGGGTTCAAAGTCTGTGCAGATAAAAGTTTGTTTCGTGTGGAGCTACTATAATATTGAAAGCGTATGTCAATCCCAAATATTGTGGACTAATTGACAATGATAGAAATAATTTTAGTGTGGATAGTATGTGGATAGAATGAGGATAGAATGAGGGCAGATCGTGGATAGAATTTTACTTCCCTTTGTTAATTTTCCCTTTGCAACCTAGTTTTGTTTTTTTCTAAAAAATTGTCAACAGCAAGTCAATGGTTACAATTTTACACTGACAGTGTTTTTATGGTGTAAGATGATAGGTATGTTGCTGGCTGGATATGTCTATTGATAAACACTTTCATTCGGATGAGGTTTCGAATATTTTCCTTTTTAACACATAACATAAACTTACTACTTATCACATGTTGCCGTCTGACCCGAAAATTGTGTCCGTGGATAAGAAGGATGTCATTACCTGTAAAATAAAAAAAAAAGTAAGTAAATTGTAAAACGGGAGCCACCATTTTTTTAAATATTATTAAGTACGAAACGTTATAAACTTATTTATGGGTTGTTAAATTTTTAGAGCTATTCTAAGACTCAAACTTCATCATCGTGGGTTCGATTCCCACCCAGGACAAATCTTTGTGTGATGAGCATGATCATTTGTTCTGTGTCTGGGTGTAATTTGTGTATAATATGTATGTATTTAGAAATATATAAGTATGTTTATCAGTTGTCTGGTTGCCATAGCACAGGCTCTGCCTAGTTTGGGATCGGATGACCGTGTGTGAGTTGTCCCAAGA
>NDFZ01005415.1:601447-706129 GCA_002192655.3 Mamestra configurata
GTTGCTGGGGAGTTTGTTGCGCCACCTCTTCTTCCCAGCTAAAACACTAAGAAGTGGTGACGGGCGGGCGTTTTGGGGGACTGTCTTTATGTAGAACTTTTAAATTTGAATAAATGACTTTTGATTGATTGATTGATGTGGCGATTCTGGCAAAACTTGCGGGTGGCCTATGTCCAGCAGTGGACGTCTTTCAGTTGGTATGATGAATCAAAGTTTAGGCGTTTCTCACTCCCATTACAATAAATTACAAATGAATCCCAAATCTTAAATTCTCAATCCTACTTCACCTACTGTGACCAAAACGCAACTACACAATAAAAATCCACTTTTCGTGAAAAAGAAAAAAATAATGGCTGCCTAAAAAAGATGTCACGTTCCGCCAATATTTCAGTTATTGGATAAAATTTAGACATAATAGTTGGTACGTGACCGCCGATAGGCGCTCTGTGGCATACGCTATCAACATACGATATACACATGTATATTTTATATAGATTCAATTGATGGAGTGACCTATTGGTTCAATAAAATGTGCGAAAGCACGAATACATTTTTATTGCGAGAGCCATTCAAAATTCTAGGACAAAAATATTCCATCCATTGGAACAATTATTCTGAATTCAATAAAAAATCAAAAAAAAAGTAAAGGAGTGAAAAACAACCCCTGTTGACGAAGTCTGTTTTTCCTTTTATTTCATAGAAAGCATGAACTCAAAACTGCAACAACCAAAATTGTTGCTGGTTAAAAAACCAAGAAAAATATTGACTTATGTGAAATCTTGCTTATATTTTACTCAGCAAACTTCAAACTTAATCTACCAGGCATGCATGTCATCTAAAGAGTTATTCGGTTGAAACTGCAAGTCAGCTGCGAGCTTGCAATAAGACGGATTATGTTCTGACATAGCACTGCAGCAGTACTAGGTCATCAGAGACTCTTCAGAGCTATTCAAGTTTAGAGATCTCTTCAATTATTCTTGAGCTAACGTTATAAGGTTTTCCAAAGCAATTTCTGGAGTGACCCCGATAGATTTAGCGAACGCCATTTGTTTTTCCGTGACACGGCCAATACCTTTCGTTTTTATGGCGGGTCTGCCATCTAAAATCCGTAACCATTAGGAATACTGTATTGAGCTGCGTCCATACTTATTTTAAAACGCTGGGTACAGATTAATATGTCATGTAAATTTTGCCACTTTTCATTCTGATGGTACTGCAGCACTAACTGTTTATAAATAGGAGTTGAAACCAAAGTAAAGATGTAACAAATATTAATGTTAACTGCTCAAAACAGTCTACGACAAACACTACTCTATTTTCACGTCTGAATAAATATTCCAAAGCCAAAGGATTTCAAAATGTGAACAGCTTGAACCAATATGTACACAGCCCAAACACTCCTCGCACAACATGGAGGTACCAGGCGCCCATACCGCTCTAAGAGATGTATTTAGAAGTGCAAGTCAGCGAAGAGACGACACGACCGGACCGACTGCGTTCGCACTAAGATATATTATGTGCTGACATGGCGTTTCTTCCTCACATGTTATATAAAGGAAGCTTCCAGTATTCAGGTAGCTAGATTTTACTAGCCATTTTGTGGGCGAATTAGATTTTTATTATTAAAATGGTGGTGCTTTCAGGTAAGTGGAAAACTTGAATATTTTTGCCTATCGCATCGATACGATCGCTACCGTTCCTGAAGTCTTGGTTACGTAGTTTCATTTATAGTGAAATTATTCAGGAGTGCACGGGAAAATGGGAATGGACAATTTTTATTATTTCGTAATTTGCCTTCTTCACGATACCCGGCATATAAAATAAAGTGTTATATGGGTTATGTGCAGATTTTTAATGTTTATTGCTTGAAAAATATTCAATATCACGTCTCCTCAACTCTAAATCGAGTAAACACAAACGAAATAGAAGATACCGAATCTTATTCTGCCAATGATTGAAACCAAGGGCCTTATCGAATCCATGGCGTCAGCACCAACGTGCTGTTGCGTCCAATGTACACCTTAGTCCCTAGACTGAAATGCCAATTTCATTTAAAAACCTGAAAATACATTGGTGTCCCAAGATGTACCGACGATTTTTGCGTTTACACTCGAAGTGCTCTTTATTACCTGGATGTAAGGATTGTTTTTGTTTACATCATCAGTATCTGACGGTTGTTTTGCAAAATGGAGGAACAAATCTCAATTTTCGGTTGAAACAAGCGTTATTCTTAAAGTATTAGGGTTTGTTTTTGTTTGTTTAGAATGAAGATTAATATTGTTGTTTGGGATCGCTTTGTTTCTTCTAAATTAGGTCACGTTCGAGCGAAAGCACGGCTGCATCCAGCCTTTGAACTAATGTAATACATTATAGTTTCACATTGATTCGTTTTCTGGAGAATTACGTTTCGCCCTTGTCGATGACGACAGGGATTTGTGTGTTTCAACAGTGGGATACATCATACTATTATAGACAGTGTTGAATTACGCGAAGAATAATGGTTTAGCTGTTTTATCCCGGTTTATGGCTCGGGTGGTGGAAAAGATATTCATGATAGTAATGCGTTAAGAGTTTAAATATAATTATGATCTTATTAGTATAAGATCATCTTAACTTTATTGCTGTCTTACTACTTTGTTCTGTTTTGTCTGTGGTGTGACCAGAGACACGTTTCAATTAATGTCCGGTCCAGACATGGGCTGGCAGTGATGTATTTTTTTTTTGTTTTTTTTTATTTATTGTTATAATTATTATCGTTGATAAGTTTTTTTAGTTTTTAGTGTTCTGTGCGTTTTTTCCGGCGGAATAAAGTAAGCTCGCTCCATCGTCGACTTTGTCTCTGTCATCTATGACCTAGACTAGAGTCAAGAGCAAACCCATATTAAATAAAAAAATAATAAAATAAACTGATTTTCTTTCTTTCTTTCTATCAAATTTTATTGAACTTCGATCTTAGAAAATTCTGCTGTATTTTATCATGGTTTTAAGTGTTAATGATAATAAATTCTCAATCTTTAAAATAATTAATCTTTCATCTGTTCTTCAAATTTTTGTCGTTTGTATTATATATATGCCACTTACAGACATGCTGTATTTGCAATAATATACAACGTTTCTTCTTTATAAATACAACTAGCTCTTGAACGCGGCTTCGCTTATGGTATAGTCCATTAATCGTCTCCAGGGTTCTATCTTTATTTACGAAAATTAATCTAAACTAGTAAATCTATTTAGGCGTGAAAAGGTAATAAACAAACTCATATACGCACTTATTCTTATAGTTAGGTTTCAATATATATATATATATAGCTTTTGCCCGCGACTTCGTACGCGCATATCCCATTTTCCCTGTTCCCGTAGAAATTTCGGAACGCATCCATTGGTGATAACCGCATGAACATCCGTTCAGTAGTTTTTAAGTTTATCACGAACAGGCAGACGCAGCGGTTTCGGACGCAGTTTTATGATACGAAGTGATACTTTTAGTTTAATCCAGCAGATCTAGAACGTTTTTACTTACTCTTCTTTAATGAACACATTCATATCCACCATGATTTATCTCTACGCGTTATGTTTAACCTCCTTATCTCCCTTACAACCTGGTACCAGAGGAACGCGATCTGCACCCGATGCCACTCCGTTGTGAAATATTTGTCCTTTAGTATTAAATTGATTGGATGTTGGCAAGTTATGGGACTTGCATTCCATTCATTACATCCAACAATTTCTATTTTTTTTTACTAACGCTTTCTCTAGAGAACCCTACTGTTTCCACGCCTTATTCTTCTTCAAGACTACTCAAAAACCTCAATTCATCTCCACCATGATTCATCTCGACGCATTACGTCTAACTCCTTATCTCCCTAGCAGCCTGGTACCACGGCAACTCGATCAGCCCGCGATGTCACATTATTGTGAAATAAATAGTACTTTTGCATTTAATTGATTGGATGTAAGCTAGTAATCCAACTTGTATTCCACTAACTACATCCAGCAATTTGTAATTTTTTTTTACTAATACTCTCTTTAATGAAATTAAAATTTTCTCACCCTCGACTGCTACAAAAAGCTCCATTCATCGCCGCCATGATCCATTTCGACACGTTACGTCTAATCTTCTTATCTCCCTTACAGCCTGGTACCAAGGCAACTCGAACAGCATTCAATGACACTCTATTGTGAAATATAAATTGTCCTATAGCATTAAATTGATTGGATGTAAGCAAGTAATGGGACTTCCATTGCATTAATAAAATTAAATCTAACAATTTCTATTTTTTTTTCGAACACGTTCTTTAACAAACACATTTTCCACACCCTCGACTGCAACAAAATGTTCCATCCATTTCAACCATGATTCATCTCGACGCGTTACGTCTAATCTCCTAATCTCCCTTATAGCCTGGTACAGTCAGCGACAATATTCGGTGAGCAATAAAGTGCCAAAATTCTTTAAGAAATGAAAGCAAAAATTATACCTGACAATAATATCATTACACAAATAAAGTTGAAAATTAACTTAATTAATACATTAGACATAATTACAGTACTTTTAGGAACAATCTGTATCAATTTAAAAACTATCCACCACTTTTGTGTTAAGGATGGACGGCCGGATTGGTCACTGATGCACGCTCGTTACTATTGGATTATTTCACATATACCCGCTGTAATCTTGTTTTTTTGTTGTTGTTGCTTTTGACTAAAACTTAAGTGGGTACTACTTAAGTTTAAGGGTATCATTTTTGTCTAAATTATGTAGTCGAAGATTTTGGTGCACGGAAAACTCTAATGAGTTTATGTTGGCATCAAGTTAAATATATATAAAACATACGTACACGCGTATTGTACTACTGAATAATTAAATAAATAAAATAAAATTAAAGGTTAGCTTTGGCAACAAAATGCGATGAAGAGATCTAGGTCACAAATTTCGGTGATCAGACATGAAACGAAAAAGTTCCGAACACGCCAATGTTACTAAATTCGGATAATTTTTATAAAATTTAAATTTCAGTTTTAGTTCACCGACTTTTGTTGTATTAACATGTTCAGGTTATTTTGTTGCTCTGCTTTTCGGTTTCAGTTTCAACGATCAGCCCCCGATGTTACTCTATTGTGAAATAAATTGTCCTGTAGCATTAAATTGATTGGATGTAAGCAAGTAATGGGACTTGCATTCCACTAATTCGATTAGGATTTAGTTTGATTAAGTTTGTTGCAAGTGATTTAGTTTCGTAGGTGGAGAGCGTCGTTGGAATTTGAATTGGAAATTCCATTAAACTGATTGAATGTATTTTAGTGAACAATCTTATTTTTTAATGTCGGTTAAAACTGTTGATTTTGATGTATGAGTTGGTATTATTTATCCAAGTAAGAAAATACATTTATTTAGCACAAACAAAATCGTTTACAGGGCAAAACAAAATGCTTCAAAAAGAGATAGGAAACACGAACTTCTTATGAGTAAATAGTTAACGGTATTTGCCTACACAGGTAACTATTAATGTGACTGAAAAAAAACAATAAATACTTAAATTAAAAGATTGCTTAATACCAACTTTACAACTTCCAGAAAATCAACAAAATTCTTTCTCAATAATTCCACCCCCAAAATTCTCACTGCAGACAACCCATTGCGAGTTTCACCCCGTAGCTAGCAATCTTAAGGGGGTGTTTATTTGCGGTCACAATGAAGTTACACAGATTATATCGAGCCTAATGTCCCGATATAAACGACCTACGCTCAACGGACGTCCGTATCAAAATAATAGATAAGAAATGTAATCCAAAGGGGGTGAATGGATAATTTATGATAATTGAATTTTTGTTAAACGTCTCGCTGCCATGGGGTTGAGTGTGAAAAGCAGAATTAAATTGGGGAAGTAGTTTATTTTCTGTATGACTTGTTTTGTAATCTAATTATTGTGTTTAAGAGGGTTCAATTACTTTAGGGCTGATTCAGTGTTATTATTGTTCAAGACGTTTACGCGTAACCTGTGAATGTCACCTCGACATTATAAAATTGTGCATTTATATTCATAATTTAAAAGTTTGGCTCTCCTAAAACCATGCACCTACGTATTTTGTTAAAAGAAAGAACGTAGAATGCAGAAAAACAGGAACTTAATAAAATAAATAAATAAATAAAATAAAATTCATTTATTTCAGGTGGTCGATTTAAAGGCTAACGGCTAATTTCTATTAAAACGTATCATCGCATCGTTGTCTCATTCTTACGACACACCTGTCTGCGATTCCCTTAAACTAAAGTTAAATCTTTTTCACCTTCGTTAAAACCAGAACCGTTTAACAAATTAAATAACTCTTAGTACAGATATATTCAGTTTGACATAACTAAGCCTAGTTCAGACAGGACGAGTCCCCGAATAATTGATCAACGGGTTTAAGTCGACAAAAATGTCTAGACGGAACATTAGACCTAATAAAGTATGTACGCAAACGTCGTTTAGTGGGATCTTATGATTTATGCAAGCGGTATCAAGGAACGAGTTTAAACGGATAATTTTAAAATTTTAGGGTAGTTCAAGGGGGTGAAGTGTTTTAAATCCTTGTTAAGTACTGGTATTCTGCTGTATGAAAAAGACGCCAACAATCAACCTGCCTTGTGTTTTCCCCAACTTTGTTAGCCAGTCTCACCGAATGCAGCTGAGTACCAGTATTTTACATGGAGTGACTGCTTATTTGACCTCCACAAACCAGTAACTGGGTTACGCGATACGCCTTGGCAAGACTGGTTTCAGATTTTTTGGCTTCTAGCAACCCAAAACGACTGTAAAATCTTCAATTTTATTTAAAGATCTTTTAACAGCCTTTTTTATTTTTTTGATCTCGGGATCTTTCGACCAACTAACGGCTTTACGTACTTTCCGAAACACGGAGGTGCCTGGGTGTGTAATAGATGGTCATCCATCAAAGGACCGATCGGGAGGATTTGCTTAACCTCTACCTTTAAGGAGTAGAATTCCCTGCCAGAGTCAGTGTTTCCCGAAAGCTATAACCCACGGTTTATCAAGTTCAAAATGAAATAAGCAGACCTTACAACAGACTGCCAACTTTTCCTTAATCTCTAAATCACGATACTGCACAATTCATCACTCCCCCTACAACCCAAAACTAAAGCCGAATACACACGTTCCATGTTCCTGCAATAAAGATAAACTGAGCAGATTATAACGGCCCCAACCGGGGGTTGTGTGCACTAACCCTTAAAGGAAATTGTAAGGATAATGACATCTCTTCTTATTAGGAAAGTAAATGAGGAATGGTGCCATAGAGTAGATAAACACAGAAGGGGTACTAGAGAAGTAGCATTTGATCAAGAACAAAGTTTAAAAATAAAACTCAAGAATCCTTCTGACTTTAACCGACTTACTGTTTATTAGACTTACATATAAACAGGGTGTAAAATGTTAAAATCTCCCAACCTCCATTCAAAAGTGGTGAGAGATGTTTTGTCTGGTGTACAACTGACCAATACTTAATGTCAGGCTAACAACTTAGATTGTGCGATATAGGATTTGTGTGTTGACAGGTCTTTTTTGTAGTTTATATATTTAAATCTACAAAAAGTTCCAAACACGATCACTTTTCAAGCAATCTTATGCAGTTGATAGCAATTATTTAAGTTAAATCTCAAATTTGATATCAACTGCATAGGCATAAATGAATTTTTTATAACATAACGCACACATAGCCACGCTTTACATGCAGCGAGTGCAAGCGCACTCGCGACCGGCATTTCTTTGGGATCGTCGTAAGTACGCGTGTATGTGTGTGTGCGACTGTTTTCGCTCGTTGTATGGAGCCGACCTTCTGAAGGTACCTAGTTGGTGATGGTGCCCTGGTAGGGCGACTGGGCTCGGCTGTGATTGGATGGTCATGTTATTAATGGGGAGGTTATTTGATAATTATTTTGGGCAGTCTGGGGCGGTAGTGACTTTAAAGATTTAAACATTTAAGTAGCAAGTTGAGAGGCATTATTCGCAATCAAGGTATTTTATGGAACACACAGGGTAGTTTTTTCTGAACTAATACGTAGGTAAAGTTCTTTGATTTTTAGTGTCTATGTTTCTAAAAGATAAAACTCTTTCACTGAAACAAATACTTTTCTGTTCTGGAAAATGTACATTTCCAATAGAAATCGTTTTGTGAGTGCATTTGTAACTTTTTAATGTAATAATAGTTAAGTACATTTGTACACTGTTTTCTGGTATAGTTTAGGAGACGGGTAACTACGGAACTTCACCTTCACTGTGCCTGGCCGGACTCGCACTAGGTAGGTTTTTTATTTACAAGCATCGATGTAACCCAATCCAGCAAATCTATTTAATTTATTGACCTAGCGACACGTAATGACGTCTAGAGCAATACATTTTACTAAGAATATGGAGATTAATATAGGAAAAAAAACACCTGCAGGTGTTAACCATAAAAAAAGGTTTTTTTTTTGTCTGTCGTCTACGGTTACTTTGTCTATGCTTACTGTTATTGTTTATCGTTTTTCATTCATTTTGTTTACAGTTAACAGTTGCAGCAGACGACAAACAGTTCAACGCCAGTCAACGTCTTGTCAAAGTCAGTGTTACTGTTTTATTTATAGTTATTAAAAGAGGGATTTTGAAGTAATTCTGGAGATTTTATGGGTTTTCGACTTTGCTTTTAGGGGTAATATTTTTTTGAGAGTTGGTTACACTGCCTAAATTGTCATATCAGTTGTCACCTTTCAAGCCATATCACCTTACATAGAGTCCATCCAATCTTAAGACTTCTCACACTCTTTTTGCCATCCATAAACATACTCAAACCTTAAAGGTATATGAATAACTACCACTTATGAAAGTAATTAAAACAATCCCATTTAAAGCCCAAATAATTTTACTTGTTAGTTTAAACTTAGACTTTAAGCTCAAGGCTTTAACTCAGCACATACAGACAGACATGTACCTCAATTACGAGTATGTTACTACTCGTAATGTGCGTAATTCTGGCATGTTGGGTCCCATATTATTTTGTGTACAGTTAGCGGCAAAAATATGTAGCTAAACCGACACCAAAAGGCCAATTCCTTCGTGAAAATTAAAAAAATCGAGTCACAATCTCGTTTGAATGACATTTGTTTTTAATATGAGCTTTGGTCAAAAAAGATAAAATGACAAAATATGACAGAAGCTGTGGTCCCCATCTTTTCATGTTGTTATGAAAAAAAGAACACTTTTCAGAAGCCATATTTTCAGGTTACTACAATACCCACGGCCGTTGCGGCCGTTGATTTCGTTATCAGTTGTAGGTACCAGTTACACTTATAAATTTTAAAAGTGAACGTCTCGGAGATTTTTTTACAGTTTTCCTACGATTGTCCAATTAGAAAGCGATAGTTGCGTGCATTCGCGATCGTCGCTTTAATATTTAATAGAAAGCACTTTCTATTAAAAATACACCTGTGTGTGCAAAATTGTTACATTAATACTCTTTAAGTTATAGAAATTCTGAATGGATAACTGAAAAATCTGTTTTTTTTTTTAATTTCACAAACTGCACAAATTTCTGCGCTTGACTGTACAAGTCAGAGGACAAAGCAAACAATGGTCCCTGTTCTAAGTGTCCCATTAAGATTTCAACTACAAATGTTTTGTTCAAAGGACGTAGGTATGTGTGAGACGCTCTATGTAATTATGTAAACTTGAGTGGAGACATTCTCAGGCAAAAATAGGCAGCCATTCATTTACAAAATTATATCCATTTAATTTCTTTGTTTAGTGAAGTAACGCACAAATTACATTTACAAATAAATATTTTGAAAATCCTTATGCTTACTATATATAAATATTATATTAAATATATTATATCCTACTAATATTATTAATGTGAAAGTTTGTGAGTATGGATGTTTGTATGTTACTCTTTCACGTCAGAACGGCTGAACGGATCTTGATGAAATTTGGCACAGAGGTAGATTATAGTCTGGAATAACACATACACACAATTTTTGACATTAACGCGGGCGGAGCCGCGGGCGATAGCTAGTAAAAAATATATTAAAAATATAAAATGGCAGCCCACCAGTATCAGGTCGGGGCGCCAGGGAGAGGAAACTCCTCACAAAACAAGCTGTGTCCAGAAGTATCGCTTGCTCAATCAAGCTCTTGATCCAGCTGCCTAACGAGAACCACCTCTGTTAGTCTGGTTTTTGTTACCGAAATAAAAAAAACATCGGTATTCCAAAACTCCTAAATCCTGTTTTAATTGGCCGGAAAAAACTAGAAACGAAACAATCTACCTTACCTATCCTTCAATGTCTGGCTCAGTGATTCCTGCTCAAAATGTCACCAAACACTAAACTTACCAAACTAATCAGACCAACTTATCATAATATATAACCATCTCATAAATAAAAAATAAACAACACGCTCTCAATTCACCTCGCTAAACGGATAAATAGAATCATACCGAATTCTTTACGGTAATTCTGCCACCCCCTCTTTGTATCGTCGTGAACATATTTCATGATGACACGGTCGGACTGTGATGGCTTAAGCAAAGTAGGTGGCGCTTGAAAAAACGGTAAATGCATGTTTTTAGCTTTTTATTTTAGGAGGGGACGCTAAAAATCTTCGCGAGGATGAAGCAAAAAGATTTCTTAAAGTGGGTAACAATTTGCATTCTGCATTTTTAGGGAGTTTTAGTAAACGCAACATATATTATTCAACATCATTCGCCGTCATTTCAGTAGGTGTAATTTATTCGTTTCAGCCATGCTCACAAAAATTCATCCAATGTTTTTTGGTCTTCCTTTACCGTTATGACTATCCACATTCATATTCAAAACTCACATAGGTACAGAGAAAAAATATGAAATCATTTCTGACCGAATCTTTCTTTCTTTCTTCTTCAATTTTCATTACCAAAACATAATAACCGAAATGAAAGGTAAACGGCACGTGTCTGCCCTTAAAATCTAAAAAGTTCAGCCTCATCAAAATCGGTCAAGCATTTACTGACATAAGCCAACACAAATGGACGAAAGACTTCGTTAAGACCAGATTATAAAGCTTCAATACGTCATTAGGGGATCCAACAATGCCTCTGGCATGGGGATCGATTCCCGGGTGAAGCAGACTGGCACAATTTGATTTGATAACATGTAATCTCTTAGGGGTGAAACACGGAGGGTAGTTTCACGTCTAGGGGTAGTTATAGTGTCTCCGAATTCTATTTGTTGGGGTACGAGGATTTTAAATAAAGTGTATTTGGTTAGCTTTTGTAATCTTGCTTAAGGGGTATTTGTATTTTAAAGTGTAGGGGTACTTACGTTCCAGGGTTGCGGAATTTGTTCGAAAGAGTCACCGCGGCCCTGGAAAGGGCTTTAGAAGGAACACGGATGGGTTTGAGTCAGTAAGAGTCTGACACGCCCTTCCGCTCCACCCAGAGCGGAAGAAGTCATTTGATGATTTCCCATCCTTAAAAAAAAAGGGGTATTTACGTTAAGTTAAAGTTATACGCATGTAGTTTAACATTACAAAGGGGTGGCATTAGGAAGCCTGGGAACATACTTACACTGCAGATGCTCTCTGTAATGAATGCAAAACTTGCAGATAGTGCTATTTTGGCTTAACTACTATGTTCTTGGATTGTCGCGTTTTGGCCTGAATTTGTTTGAATCTTCTATTTAAAGTCAAAATTACGCATTGAAGTAACAAAACTGTCCACGACTGAGTAACAAGATGTTATTTTAATGGTGTCATCATATGAAATGGTTGCAGACTTCACAAAAAATTACCTGTTCTTTTGAATGAAACTTCTTCCACTTCAATAGACAACAGAAAAAAACCCTCAATTGATGTCCATAAATAATAAGCTATGAGTTAATATATAACAATATGATTAATACAAGTAGCGAAATAACTAAGAACATAGGCCGCGTTCCCACTATGCCGCGACGACAGATTATCGTGTCGTTTAAAGCGTCGTGACTTGTGTATTTAAATGGAGGTGTTCACATATAGACGACGCGATTAACCGTCGTCCACGACTTTTTACGTACAAAATGTATGTGACAGTCGTCCAATGATAAAATCGTCACGACATAGTAGGAACGCGCCCATAGGAGGTAACCACACACGCTATTTTAAAACTACATATAAAAACTGTCTTCTGATGTATAAGTTTATCACCAATTAAAACAAACACAAACAAACATTGACACTGTCTTCACTTGTTTCGTTTGCGAATATTTTATACAGAATCCATTTGGCTGAACCCTATCTTTTAAGATACAGGCTAGTCCTAGTTTAAAAGATAGAAACTACTATTGAATCTTATTGTAAATATTATTTTATTCAAACAATGTATACAGTGCAAAGTGCTATGTTTTTGTGAAATAAATACTAACTTACTTACTTACTAATTACGAATTTTGAGTACTTTCAACATGTTTTTAACCTGTACCTTCATTCAACACTGGTTGTAAACCAATAGAAAATACTACTCACTCTTCAGCACAAACGTGAGTATAAGGCTCATTCAATTATCCTTACTAAAATAACTCCTAACGTAATATGATTACGTCGTTACAGCTTTCTGTCATGGTAAAAATTATCCAGAAGGTTCACTTAAATCTAAGGTCAAAAATAACACTGAAACAAGTTGACACAGAGCGAAAAATAGAGCGCCTAATGGAACTGTAAAAAGAGAAGCAATTCTCGTCTTTTTGAAGTGATAACTTCTTATGGGAGGATAAACCGCTTCGTAACGTAACGCGTTACGGCGCCAGTCTGTCTGGCTTCCCTTTCTCTCACGCATACGACAGCGGTAGGCAGGCTTTTCCTCTCTCTCACTCTAACCTACAGCTAGTTTAACTTAGATTAGTTTAATTTATCACTTCTGTCGGGCGTCCCGAGACGCACACGTTTTTTTTTTGGCAAAAACAACACTACTTGACAAGTTTTGAAAAGTTCTTGACATTAATAATTGTCTCTGAAATAAAAGTGCAAAAAAATAAAAATAAAAACTTCTCGTCTAAGAAAATTGGCCTCCTCAATAAAAGTGTTGGTGTATTGACTCTGAGGTAACTTTACTAAGGCAATATATGGTATACATGCATCAATTACATCTGGGAATCATGCTATGTAGGTGTCACTGAAATTGCAGCATCGACAATGTCGAAAGTTTGCAATCTCTAAAGTTAGCAATGCAATGTCAACCCTACTGCAGCAGTGCCTATTGGCGACGGTAAAGTACTTTTCCTTTAGTTGGGCGTTCAGTTCGTCTTCCGCATTACAAGAAAATCCCAATCCTTCTGTTTCAATCCTATGACGTCACCCCATCTCAAGGGGAAGCTCGTCTAAGAGGTATTATCGTGTACAAAACGCGGCGATTTCGCGACACTCCCCGACTTCCCCTAAACTCGAACCACGACACACCAACGACTCTTTTACAAAGCGACAATTTAGTACAATTCAACATACATCGCCGCATTTGTTCCGAGAAGTTCAGCTAACTTAGTAGAAAAACGGTAATGGATGAAGTGTAGAGCTTCCGTCGATGTTTTTAGTAAGAACTGCTGAAATGACTGTTTCAAGAATCCATACCATTGCGGTGATAAATGTTTTTTTTTCTCCGTGCGTGTGGGGATGGAAATTTTTATTTTTTCCCTCATTCTGTGAGGGTTGTGAGCGGTTCAACAAATTGAAGTTTTATTACAAGTGTTTGCAAGACTTACGGGGGTAGGAGTAACAGTCAAATGTGTGGTATTTTTGCGGTTACACTGGATGGGTAAGCGAAAAGGGTGGATAGAATTGCCAATAGGTCATAAGTAAAATCCATCTAGCTTTTTTGGTCGATAGAATTGAACTCCTGTGGATTCACATATGAAATTTTACTACTGAATTTTTTCAAGTAAGCAGTAATCTTACTGATGAATTTAATGAAACCATGTCTTATGGCAAAGACATGGTTTCATTAAATTCACCGTTGTTCGGCCCAGTTTCATGAACGAAAATTAGCGCATTATAAATTGTCAATCTTTCTTAGCTGCTATAGTTGGTTGCAATTAATTTTCAATAGCCAATAACATCAATTGACTTGTGTTTAATTTGTGATGCGTCGATAATCCATTTTCAAAAATGGATGATGTAAACTTCAAGTAAAAAAACAATACAACAAAGAATACAAGTAATTACTCTAATCAGATTACTGATAAAGCATCTTATTACAATTAGACTAAAACCTCCTTGTCTCGAACTCATTATTTGGCGCCATAGCAAATCATTACGTAACACGATAAGAAAACTTCGTTAGCGTATTCAGCAGATGAACAAAACGATCTAATTTGACAATATGGAACGGAATCACGAGGAAATTCGTTTTGGGTGAGAAAACATTTCAGCAAATAGATGAAGAAAGTGAAACGGGACACAATGTTGGAATTGTGAGAAGGTTTATATTTGCTAAAGAATTGATAATGACTGAACAAGATAAAGACACTAATGTCAATGAAGAAATATTAAGTCCTTGTGATTGAAATATAGAAAGAAGAATGATAATTCCTTCTTGTCTTATCATCATCTTTTTCACGACGCTTAGCAAAACTACTCGCAGAATTATTAAATAAGAATTTTGATAGCCGTGTGATCTATCTAGCAGCGTCTACCGGTATAAAGAGATGTACTTAAGGATGGAAGTTTACCTCAGTATAAATACAGGAAGATGATGATGAGAATACTGCCTATGCTCTCAAACCCAAAGGTTACAAAAAGGTACATTTATTTGCAAAGGCAGTTGACGATAATGGATCGCTTCATTGTGCCGATAAGGAAACTTCATTAGCGCGATTCAGTGAGGAACAACAAACGGACTAATTAAACGAAATACTACGAATTACGGCAAATCTGTCTAGGTGGGCACACACTTGAATTCGCTCGACGGGCGGGTCAGGGATACGACTTTCTTGTTAATTTCTTTTATTTGAACTTTTTTGTGGTTCTTGACCTTAGGTATCTTGAATAACTTGAATGCTCTGCCATGTCATGTTAAAAACACTTACGTTTTCAAAATAATGAGGACCATTTGTTAATTATATGGGGTGCGTCATAATAAAAATCTACATGTACGCAAAAATTCACGAATACTAGCGGTGTTTATTTATTTTATTGAAAAAAGAATAACAAACAGCCATATGAAGTAAACTACAAATTTAAAAACAAAAACAAATTAAGTAATAATGTTGCTTTATGTAAGGTAAGTAATTCGGTAGGAGTAAGCTGTTTAGTACATTATGTTTGCTAAATCTCGGAAAATGTAGGGAACAGCTCATATTTTTCACCATTTTATTGTTTGGATAGCTGTTTGAATTTATGAGTTATTTCATACCCAGATATTTACCAGAATACATAGCCATCTTGTATAAATTGACCAAAAGAAGCTTTAAATAATGTAGCAAACGAAACATTACCCATCATTCAATCAAGCAGTCAAAATTTTAATGCATGGTGTGTAGCACTTAACAACAAAAATAAAAAAAGCAAATAAAAACTATCTGCTTTATTTAGATCGGAAAGAGGGTGCCACGAACAATTGAACATACAACTAAACAAGACGACAATAATCTGCGACACGTTCAACCCACGACAAGTCGCACAATCGCATGCTGCGCGCGATTCCTTAGAGGGATTGTCCATTGAGTTACTCGTGATTTGTGTTGCGGAAGCCCGAGGACAGAGAGCTGAGGGTTGAGGGCAACGCCTCCCTTCCCTATTTATCCCCACACGATAGTTAAATGCAATCTTCTTCCATTAATGTGGACCCTTCCTTTATCTTATATTTTTCGTGAGTTATTTCGCACATAAAAAACCGGTGTATTTTTTTCTTATTCTGTGTTATAAATGACGGAATTTCGGATGGTGAAATGTGTTTTTAGTTTCAGCACTTATTTTGTTCTTAAAACTTGTTTCGAGACTAAAGAGGTACTTATTAAGGCTGGCACACATGTGGCACAAAACGTTAATGAGGTAAAAGTAAGAAAGGAAAACTTTAAAGTCTCTTTGTTAGGCAAAAAGTTACCCAGTTACTGAGTTGTGGAGGTCAGAAAACTGGTACCCAGCTACATCTGCATGCTATATCCAGTTGGACTGGAAGCCGGCCCCAACATAGTAGCAAATAAGCTAAGCAGACTGATTTTCGAACATGTCGTTCAAATTATGGGTGGCCAGCACCTCTATATAACGTGGCATTCTATCAGCGAAAATATATGGACTTGATATGCGCCACCGATAAGTAACATGGTCAATCTAAATAATAAAGCATTTTGACAATCGCTATCGCCAAAATCACGTCACTTTTCACAAGAACTAAATGTAACTAAGAATCTAAACCTCATGCAAAACCAAGCCAATATCATAACAATAAATTAACCATTCCACAAAATTTCAAATCCGTATAAACATCACTAGCAGAATATAACACAGTTGTAACAGAACTAACTGACCCATAAAATCTTAAAGCCCGTGGCCCGAACTTGTTGGGAATAACAGTAGGAGCTGAATGTGTCCACAATTGCCCGTATCCCTCATAATCCGAGGATCCTAGCAATACTACACTCGATACTGAACCCCAAAATATTAGAGAAGACACTGCAGAAGGTCTATTTGATAAGGGAAATACAAAAATAGAAAAGGACTGAAGAAGACTAGGTACATAAAATATAGTACGCACTGAAGATGGGAATAGAGGAGGATTGAGGTAAATGGCGTGTGATAAGAGAGGCCTCTCTGGATAGCGGTAGAATGAAAATGATTATGATGATGAATAATTTAGAAAAAACAAGTTAAGGAATCTTTTATTTTAGTATTATAGCGAGAGTCGGTTGGTAGAATGGCTTGTTAAGAAACTATAGAATAATAATCATTAATTTTTCAGACCATATCAATCCATTTTTGTTGGTAGTTAAAAATGCTGTTAGTACATGATTACAAAACAATTGCAGCTTACATAGTATGATTTTAGGTACAAGGCAAGTTCAAATATGGACGAATGTAGATAGTTACTAATCTCTTTTGGAATGTACAGTCCTTACACTTGGACAGTCCTGTATTATTGAAACAAAATCCAGTCCATAAGAAGACAAACAAACCAACCAATTCTTAATTCAAATCCCCTTGTTTCAACAGGATTATGACAACAGCAGCGACAGTATTTCTTTTTTTTTTCGTACTTGTTCGAACTGAACCTACCTATCTCTCCACCCCTTGTCATACATTTCTTATCCCAAGCTCCGGAGGGTGAGCAAGCTTTTAATCCGACGGTGCAAGATTGATGGTAAGTCAGCAGGGGGTGGGCAGAGGTGTCCCTATCGAGGCTAGTTTCACGCTACGGATTAGGAGGACGTCTTATATTGATTTATTTGTGTTAACTTGTTAATAGTGATAATGTTGGGGTGCGTTTTTTATTTTAGTTCTTGAGGGAGAGGGACTTTTTTGAGGCAAATGATTTGAAAAATGGAAGATTTTGTTATAAAGCTTTTTCTGGAAACCTTTGACCGAGAATAACGACCAGCAATGTGTTTTCAATCACCAAGCCTGCATTGCCAAGTACCAGGAAATCATAGGCTCATAAGATGTTACAAGTAACAAATGCAATGTTATGAAAATGTTGGACTTTATATTGAAACTTTATTATTATAAACCAGAGAGGTTTAGTACTGGACCGATCGATGTGGCAATGCTTAGAGTAAGCCTTGTTCCGCAGTGAATGTCTTTCGGCGCAACGCTGCTAATAATGATGATGAAACATATATTTTTAAAAACATTAAGCGTCTTAGTTCATCCGTCACATACTCAAATAAACAAAACGTTCGCCTTAGTCAAGTCTTCTACAATAATAACGTACTTACCGCCTTATTCCCCAAAGGTCTTAGCTCTAAGAATCCAGGACCATTTCCGAAGTACCTGGCCGTTATTCAAGAGGATCATTGGGTTACCATTAAATAAATTTATTTGGCTATTTACTGAGAAATTACGGGCAGTCAGACTCGACTCGGTCTGGCCACAAATATTGGTCTGCCTTGATGAGAAATTATCTGATCGACACTCCAGTTATAACCGGTTCACTCTGATATTAACTGAAAATAATTGGTTTAATATTCTAAATAATATTTGTGGAATTGTTCCGGGAAAAGTCACACATAATAGAGATGTTTTAAATATTACAATAAAGCCAATTATAAATTCCTAGAAGTTGTTAATTAAGTATTTAATTCAGCAGATAAAATTAATGTAATTTAATTTCAAATGAATTGTTACACAAATTTACTTAATTGCGTTTTCTATGTGAAATGGTTGCTGGTTAGATACTTGCAAATTCTAAATACGTAGTTAATTCATGCGGTTAATTTTGAAACAAAGTTCAACAACATTGGAGTTTTCAATCATACTACTTGGATGTGTATCCAAATCATATCGAAAGTTTCTTATTTATTATCAAGTATTCTTTCATGTGATAGAATACTTTTATTATGTACAATTATATTAGTTACAGAAAAGATATATTAAGGAAACTTGACATAATGATGTCACAAGGGTGATATCCTATCGGAGTCTATGTTTCCTGATAGCCACAAGGGTGTTACTACACCAATCGATCGATCGTTGATCGATGCGATCGATCGACTTTGATCGATTGGTGTGATAGCTTTGGCTGATCAACGGATTCTGGGTCATGGGCGTGCAGTAGGCTACATTAAGGGTAGCCAACAAAAAAAAACTCACCACATTATTCAGGGTTGAAATCACGATACTGACGATGTAAATTTTCTTTAAATTTTTTTGTTGGGCATTATGTATGGGCTGGCTTACCCTTACTGTAGCCTACTGCACGCGCATGTTCTGGGTGATAAACGATTGACCGACCGCCGATCGATGCCATCGATCGAAGTTGATCGATTGGTGTGGTAGTTTTGGCTGGCTGATCAAAGAAAGAAGTAGAAACTATCGATCGACGTCGACTAATCCATTCTACGGTAGATCGAATGGTGTGATAACACCCTAATCTGGGGTTTTTTAAGTGAAGAGTGAATAGGTTACGTCTGGGCTAGGAAGTTCATCAGGATCAAATTATATTGTGGTCAAACAAGAACCTATCAACAGTAATAAAAATACATTTCCATATCTCCATCATTATTTTTAATCAAAACTCCACCTTTATAAACATACAAATTACTTCCACTTCCCCAGTTTTCAATCCCCCATGAACAAAAATACTAGTGATTGTAAAAATCGACACACTTTCCCGCCACAATGGCGAACCTCCTCCACAAAGGGTAACATTAACCCTCCATTGTTTCTGGCTACACAGGAATACAATACCCCTGAAATTCCCGCCTTATTTACAGTTGATAATGGCAACATTGATATTATATCTGTTTTGGTTGGAGTTTAGATAGTGACTCTGTTATTGTTCTGAAGTTCATGACTTTTATTCAGTTTTGTTTGCGTTTTGAGGTCAATTTTTTGTGAGATTTTATGATTCATTCTAGTGACTGATGATAACCGATTTGTCACTGTTTTGTTTGACAATCAAATATTCGCACTTCTAGTAAATTCTACACTATTTGAAAAAAAACAAATTTTAATTCATGTTCCCGATTCGATTACACTTGAGTTAATAGTAAATTGGTCAAGCCCCTTTAGAATTAGGTATCAAAATTCATTATGGTTATTTTTATTACTTGTACTTCTTCCTAATTAATTAAAATAATAAACTGCAACACCAATACTGGCAGATTGTAGAATGGCCAAGGTTGTGGAATTTGTTCTAAAGAGTCACCGGTGCCCTGGAACGCAAAGGGCTTTTGAAGGAACACGGATGAATTTCAGTAAGAGTCTGACACGCCCTTCCGCTCTACCCAGAGCTGAAGAAGTCATTTGATGATATCCCATCATTAAAAAAAAGGTAAGTCACTATAGTTCACCCGCAATTAGTATTTTGCAATAAGGAGCGAGCCAATTGCCATCAAGCGGGCACGAATCCAAATTATGAGCCGGTACTGAGAATGTCCTAATAAAAAAATCAAACACAACTATTCCAAACTTCAAATCAATAACATAAGCAAACAAATTACAAATGAATACCACCTCCGAGACTGGACCAAGTATTGCCCCCTGTAGAACTAGAAACAAGTTGGTCAGACGAAAACTATACATATCGATGATTAAAAGTATTTCAGGCATTGCTAGTTGAATACTTACGGTATTTAGTGAAGTTTATGAAGTTGGTGAATTGTGCCTTCATCATCAAGTTGTTCTCGGGAACGGATCGTGTTTTGTTTCACTGATTGATACACTAGTGGAAATAAAATGTTAAGTTGTTCTGTGATTGTAGCAGTTAGTGGAGCGTAGTCTATGGGGAATCTCGTCTCTGAAATGGCTTTATTATTTTTGACATTCTCGTTGGACGGTGGCTACAGCTGGACATTATAATAATCATTGTGGTAGTAAAGTCGCATTGGCGCATTATAGTTTGCGAGGTGTTATTTATGAAATTTTAAATAAGTAAATAAATAAATTTTCGCAAATCTGGCCAAAGATCGGCTAAGACAGAGAGGTATGGTAAGAGAAAAGGAAGGCCTTTCAAGCAGTGGGACACAAGTATCATCAAGACATCAAGATATTTGAAGTTAATGTCATTGTGTTTCGTATCGCAAACAAGATACAATTACCTAGGGAGTGAAAAGGTTTCTTAAAGACAAGCACGCTCCATCGTCGACCAAATCATCGCTTTCCAGCAGGTGTGGCTAAACGCGAGTTTATCAAAAATATAGAAAATAAATTGGTTTTTTTATGTAAAAATATAAAACTGTTTTTTATCAAAGTACAATTATTATAGTAGGCTCATACAACAATGATCAATCTAAATCCTTCGTCCCTCCCACAACTCCCCCATATTCTTTCACTACAAAAGTACAAAGAACGAACATGCTAGCACCGTAACAAGTCATCAATTTAAATATGAACGGAGAGTCCAGTCCCGTGCTTTAAATAACAAGTGGCCGGCCCGAAGTTACACGACAACCGGACAACCGGACAGTTATACGAGCAACCTCTGACTGGAATGTATAGGATGACCCGGACGGAACGTCCATTTTGATTTTTAGGTTTTGAGGTCAAATTATGTTTGTGCCTTCCTGGTCCAGGTATGAGGTTATTTTCGTTTTTGTGGTTCTTGGTATTAACTCGAGGCATTAACTAACCTTAAGGAAACTTTGTCTCTTTGGGACCCGTTTTAAAGTTAAGCACAGTTTGATAGATCATGTGCTTAACATAAGATTAGTATTTATAGTTATTCTACACTTCTAGTAAATACGGATTATGAATGAGAGGACAATGTAGGTGGATTACGTGATTGTCTGGCCGTTTAAGTACCTAACTTATGCGGCCTACTAAAATGCCTGCACTTTAGTATTGCTCGTCAAATCATTGAGCTCCTTAAATTGTGTAACCTGCATGATTCTAATATGATTTGACCATTACATGTTGACCATTGTATGGATTTTTCAAGGGACTTCTGTCTCTGATTTTTTCTCAGGTTAGTCAGCTAGCAAACACCGTCTACATCTAGTTAAAATTGACAAAAATATGTAAAAGTATAAGTGTTAAAACTTGTAAAATAAATATTATTATTTGACTTGATCGAAACACAAAAACAAAAAATAAAATATTTAATGTAAAGTTTCTAATATGTGGGCTTATTTAGATTCGTGGCTTTACACAGATTAAGGTATTCTTGGTAAGAGCGAAAGCATGCCTGTCCTGTTATCATTCATATTGTTATTTTAATTTATTTGTTGGTTCGTTTGGTAAAGATTAAAAATTATTGATATAAAGTTACATATCGCCCAGTTCTATTGGTATACATTTATCAGGGAAAAAAGCCGCATGAAAAGCAAGTAATACTCGAGATGACCTTTTGTCTTCAACATTTCTGGACACAGGAACCGTCTCTCCAGACCATAATTTATGCCCACTTACACAACAGCACACCGGCCCACTTATTAGCATTAAATGACCCACTTCAGCCGGCATTTGAAACTAGGTTGAAGATCCTCAACAATGTTCAGAAGTAATTATAGATTTGAATTTCCACTTCGTGTGGTGACCGCGCAAGAAAGTTTGAATATTTTGTATTCAAGCTATCCCATATTTTCAAGTTGAAAACTCAATTAATCATGGACTTCCTTATGTCAGCTGTTTATGTTGTCCTAATTCAAATGGTGTGCTTGGGAAAGAACATAATGCGCCATGTCAAGCGAGGCCAATGAACAACCCATTAGGTCCTTTAACATGGCAAGAGACATCGCAGCAGACCCAGGCGGAGATAGCCAGGGTGATATGGACTTCTTGGATAAAGAGTGGTTCCAAATAGTCGATGAAGTTGTAGGAGAGGATCTGCACGCTGGCTTAGAAATAACCTGTTCACTCTTGACTTTAAGACCCCCAGGTTGTAGCTATCAGGAAACACACTCTCACCGGCAGGGAAAATATTTGTGACATCCATAAAAATACTCACGAAATTAGGAACCAACACCCTCAAATTAACATTTCTCACACAATTAAATTCAATATTATAATTGCAGGGCCCCGCTATTAACCGTACCGTGACCGTGGGTCAAAACGACCGCAGAACAAAATGGCCGCCTGCTGAATACTTGGTCAACTATGCCGACTACTATTACAGGGCTCAAGGACGGCTGGAGGTGGCCTTGACGTGACCTTCGATAATAATAATTGTAATGAAGGCTATTGGGACTGAAGGGATTATTTTTAGAGAATGTGCTGATTAGAGCAACTGAAACGATTAAAGAGTGTGTTGGTTGTGATTTTAGTAGGGAATTCTCGCAGTGTTTTGTATGGTGTAGGACGTATAAGAATAGCACCATCCCATCACTTCCCGCGGGTGTTGTAAGAGGCGATTAAGGGACTAGAGACTGGGCAGCAGGATTCTCTGTGCATTGCAAAAGCTACACTGCGAATGCTAACCCGCCTGCCAAGCGTGGCGATTATGGCAAACGCTCCCTTTATCGGTTGATATGGATTGATATGATGATGATGAATACTCGCTGTTGTTGAAAGCCTGAGCTAAATGGTGTTAAGAAGCCCATTCATCAATCTGCCTGCCTAGCCTTTTTCCAACTACGTTCGGATGGGCTTTCAGTCTAATTGGATGCAGCTGAATGCCATAATTTTAGATCGAATTTCACGATGATTGACGACTACCCATGTCACTACCACACCCTAGCTCCCGCTTAACACAATACTCCTTGGCAAGCCTGGTGAAAGATTTTGGAAAGAAGCCTGTTCGTAAATTCTTTCTCTATTTAAAAAGTCTCGAAATAAGGCCTCTAGCTAATTGTTTTCCGGCTATTTGAAGTTACTCTCCTGTTGGTGCAGAATTTTTCACGTCTTTTTCTTGTCTACTAATTCATGGACTTCGTAGATAACAGTGATTTCAATAGAGGTATTTATGTAATAAACCACTGCTAAACATAAACATTACACATTGAATCATATCACAAACAGCTGTTTTGAACAAGGTCAAATTGTATTTTTTTCTTTATTTTTATCTTCCTACAATTTCTGAATATCGTCTTAATGTTTAAACTTATCAAGACAATTACTGGTAACAGTTTCTAAAGATTTAGAAGTTGTGAATACTTGGAAATATTTTTGAAGGAGAAACATGGAAAATTCCATCTGGAAAAATGTTTGACTTATTTATAAAAAAACATTCTAACATAAGCTTAGTTTAAATGCTGATGAGCAAATTCAAATTATAGTTCAACGGTCAACGACCGTTCTTACAAATTTATCTGGCGGCTACCATAGTTAATTTAAATTAAGAATCTGCTAATCAGTACTTCATCATTATCATAATATATCAGCCGAAAGACGTCCACTGCTGGACATAGGCCTCCCCCAAGTGTCGCCACAACAACCGGTCCTGAACGTCTCGGTACTTAAACCAAGCATATGGTCAAAAAGTTTGATGAATAAGGCTTTGTATTTCAATTTCGATCTTAGTCAACTCTTAAATTACCTGGCTACATGATACTATTTTTTTTCAATAGTAATATTATTATGTTGTTTTCTTAGGTTGTAGTGTCCCATTGTAGGAAAAAGTCCAACAGGGACCGGTCGACGGCGACACTTGGAGGAGGCTTATGTCCAGCAGTGGACTTGTTTCGGTTGAAATGATGAATTTTATGATAGGTACATTCTACAGCTTCGCTATTAACTGAGTTAAGCTACTAAAGGCCGGTCTCAATAATTATTAAATTAACCATCAACAGCAGCTGAAACGTCATGTTTGCCTTTCAAACATGACTTTTCAGCTACTGTTGATACCTAATTTGACAGTTGGTTAAAGGTAGATACGTTATTGAAACCGGCCGTAAATTGATAAGATTATATCTTGGTATCTGTCACACATACTCCCCGTCACATCTAGCATTCCTCTACCCAAAATCAAACTTTATTGTTGTTCAACCTTCACTTATGTACAAAATTTGTCTTTCTAAGTTTTAACCACTTTACAAACACCCTTCAAAAACCCTTACACATGGCAATTTGAACCTTAAGACGAGGGATCAAGGTGTTATAAGTTTTTTGATGGTTGTATATGGAATTTGTTTCGCAAGTGGAATCGTACAACTTATTTGGGAAGTAGTAGATATGAGTGATGTCTTTCAAAGTTCGATTGAGTGGACCCGATGTCCTTTTGTTATTTTTTTAATGAGTTGGTCGCCAATGTTTGGTTGTTTGGCCAAGTGTGTCACATTTGTGTGATTTGGGTGTTGGTAAGTTGGAATGAAATGTAATAAGTTTGTGACAGGCGAAAAGTTAGTTGAAGTTACTCATTTAACTTTTAAATCATCAATCTTTCAGGAGATGATAGTACTGTCACTCCAAGTCACCTTAGTGCATCCTGGCTTGAAATAATTCATTGGTGCTTTTAAAGGACAAATACAAATATCGAATAGGTTTGAATTTGATTAGAAAATAAACCATTTGTTTTAGTTCGTCAGACTTGTAATAATCGTCATTCTTTTTTTATTTTTTTATTAGAGATGAGTTTGCTCTTGACTCTAGTCTAGGTCATAGATGACAGAGACAAAGTCGACGATGGAGCGAGCTTACCCAGAAGAAGCCTGTTCACTCTAATTTTGAAGAGATTAGGGTTGTATGCGTTCGGAAACACAGACGCAGGCAGAGAGTTCCACTCCTTTGCTGTGCGCATTATAAAAGACGTTTGGAAACGTTTAGTGCGGATTGGTGGAATAGCAACAAGGTATAACAGATATCTGATACAAGATATAAGTATTCATTTATCAGCTACATTATGTATCTTTAATTGTAAGGAATCTGAAGATGTGACTCTTCAGATTCCTCCGGATCCAAACATAATTTATTTCATCTGTGTGACAATACTCATGAATATGAACAACTTCTACCCCTGAGTTCAATTTGAAATAGAAAAAGAGCTGTTAATGTTTGCAACAATGTGTTGGGGAGGGAACAGCTGATTTTTTTCATCAAAAGCTTTGTTAGAAAAAATTCATGAAAATGAGTTTTGAAGAGGCACAGGAAATGTTGCATCAGTTTTTTGGATGGACCTGAAAAATAAGTTACCATGAGTACTAACTCTTTCTAGAAGAAAAACTGGCCAAGTGCGAGTTGTACTCTCACGAAAAGGGTTCCAATCGAATCGTAATTATCGAACATGTTATTTTAAAACCATCCATCTGCCCAGCCTTTTCCAAAGATTCAGCTGCATACCAGTATTTTACGTGGAGCCGCTGCCTACCAGAACACCACAACCCATTAACTGGGTTTCTTGGCAAAACTGGTGTCTGATTTTCTGCCTTCTGACAATCCGTAACGACTGCCAAATATCTACAAATGGCACCCGGAACCAACGGCTTAACGTGCTTTCCGAGGTACGGAAGAGTCTCGGTATGTTAAGATGGTCACCCATCCACAGACCAACCTCGACAAGTGTTGCTTAACCTTGACTTTTTATAAGTTTTTATCTGAGTCTGTAAGTAAATAATTATATTCTGATTATATTTTATTTTAGATAGTTTAAGAGATAAGGCGAGAATGAAATACGAGAACTGAATCGGTTCAGTAGATTCGACGCAAAGTGACTGGACAGACGGACAGACACATAACTGATCATATAAGAGTTCCAATTCTTCACTTGGACCTAAACAACCCTAAAAAAAACCTTTTTCATTTCAGAGAAAACGTAAAAGACCTGTTACAGGTCAAGCACTAAAAAACTTTCAAAATTCAATATCGCGAGGCAGTCACGGGTCCCTGCAGATTCAAATAGGGGGACCTTGTATAACGACGTTACGTTTGGGCACTGCGCAGGGGGGCAGAGGGTGTAGTGGACATGGGGCCACGTCGGGGGCTGTAGTAAGTCAATTGTTACAGAGCTTTGGTTTTTATAGGGTTCTGGGTCTACAATGTGTTGATGTAGAGAATGATGTATGTAGCTCTGGGCATACAGTTAGGGGATCCTTGAATGTAGTGGCTTTCGCCGAGAGTGATGTATATCACAAGTATTACCACTATTAATCTCTCCATCATGCAAAGCTTGACTGGTAGAAAGTGCTAGTCATTAAGTCCACCTCTGTAATTTTGTGTATTAAATAATTTAATAGGTGATAATTAAAAACAAAAATATAAAAAGAAAGGTTACAAAAATATGATTGCGAAAAATATGCGTCACACCAGCGCAAAACGGCCACCATTCAGCATAATGCTGTACTCATAATATTCAAAAGATTATGGCTATGGAAGAAATAAATATAGTGATGACGTCTGAAAGGGAAGAAATAGACGACCTTATACAACTTCTAGAAGATGACTAGTTAAACCCGTGAAACTATGCATCATCATCATCTTCCTGTTCTTGTCCCATGTATGTCTTTCATTCTCCCTGTTTACCGCCACGCTATCATTCACTCCATTTACTTTCACATGACTCCTCACACTATCCATAATCCAAGACAAACATAAAAAATATGACTAAAAGTGTCACAAAACGACTAAAAGATCCAAAAAAACGACTTTTCCAGCAGTCTGATGAAGTTGGTGACATCAAATCTGTGATTGAACTAAAGTAAATGCCACCATTGTAACAATCTGCTTGAAAAGTCATTTGTTCGGAACATTTTAGTCGTTTTATCTGGTCGAAGTTTTTGAAAAAAAGCACCCTTTAATTAATATGACCACGCACTGCTAGAACAACCTGTATCTACATCTTATGAGTTATCATCTTATTTGAAGTTCTTTCAGTTCTACAAACGTTGTCTGTAAGACAAAGCTATTAGCAAGCAATAAATCCGCCATTGCACCCATAGAATAAAAATTGTGTTAAGAGTTGTGTAAATATTTTTGGTGCACAATAAATAATAAAAAAAATAAATATAAATCGTTTATTTTCAGGCGTCGACGGCCCATAGCGTGTTAGTTTTACCAAAAAACAACTTACAAACTATGTTATTAGTAACACTTAGACACACATGAGTACAAAAACAAAAATTTAAAACACAGCATCCACATAAAGGAAGATTTATCAAGCCCCATGTCTGACATGTAGCTTGATAAACCTATCCATTGTAGGCCTTCTAGCCTTTCTGAAAAACCTTCAGAATGCTGTTGCTGCTTCCCCTTACCCTGCGCATCACTGATGCCACTTTTTTGCGCATGATCGCGAAATAATCGTCCGTATAAAGGTTATTCTATATATCTATCTTCTCTTTCCACCTTCTTTTCTCTCCTCAGCCAATAAAATTAATAAATATCGCTTTTTTAGCCTTATAGGGGAGAGCGGGGCTAAACGTTACTTTTCATGACACAACATTACAATATGGGATCAAAAGAAACAGCGCACACGAAATAACGAAATTAAAATTACTTTAAAAGCTTCAGACTACCTTCATAATAAAGAATAAAAAACGTCACACTCGCGTCTGAATGTGTCGTTACTCAGCATAATGAAATTAGATTTTAAGCTTATACTGCAAATATTATGTGCATTAAAATATTGCATCAGAATATGTGTATAGTAATTTATTATAAAGACTGCAAACAAAAGTTGCGACGAAGGCTGACAAACAAAAGTTACGACGAAATCGAATCTATGCTACGTACTTCACATAATTAGAAATATACATTACACACACAAACACACATACTATCACTCACACACACACACACACCATCACTCACCCGCACACACAAACACCCAGTGCACGAACTTATCTTTTTTTATTTTAAATAATTGAAATATCTACATATGTATTTAAAATTTTCACTAGTTTTCAAATTTATTTACCGTTCCTGTATATTAGAAGAGCGGAACTACCTACCACAGGCATTTTTTTTCTCAAAAGGTAGTTCCTAATATTGTACATATTGTAACTATATAAGTTGATGAAATAAACTTTTTTTTTTAATGAAGTGATGATGTGCATATCTTATGTCTGCACTCACGCATAAAGGAGTTCCAAAGAATAATAATATTATCATTTACTTTTTCCAACGGATTGCAGTTGAATACCAGTATTTTACGAAACGGAACCCCTATGGGACCACTGTATGTCTGTCTGTCTATCCGTGTGACACAATGATTCATCTCCGAATCTACTCGAACGTTACAGTTTGGTCTACATATGAACTTCACTGACCCATATACGGATGCGGAACGCATATCAATGTTTGTTTTATATGACCCTTCGCCCTCAACCCTGCTACCGGACAATGATATATAGAATACCTTTAATTAAAAGGCTGTCAGACATTCAGGCTTCTCACCTGTCAGGATTGCCAAAATCTACATGAAAGCCGACAGATGGCTTAACTTTCTTTCCGAGGCACGGAGGGATCTTCGGTGGTGGACATGGCTAAGGTCGCGGGAATACGCTGGATACGAGACGCACAAGACCGGTTAATCTGGTACCGGATCGGTTGACCGGTCTCTTGGGGGAGGCCTATGCCCAACAGTGGACGTCTCTCGGCTGACGTCATGATGATGATGAAAGGTCACCCCGTGCAACTGTTTGTTATAACTAAGCCACGAAGCCTTTATAAAAGGCAACAGTAAACATCAAAATTAAAATTCCTTTTGCAAGCATTTCCAAACCCCTGAAATGCCATAAAATTTTAAGCACAGTACAGTAACAGCTTACCGCCACACATGCAGAATTGTTACGGGTTAAAAATTCACAATTGTGTGCATACTGAATGGCTGGCTCTCTGTAGGGAAATCCAGGCAACACCACCGAAAGTATTGATGTAATTTTAGAAGTGCAAAGTATTATAGAATCGCTCTAACAAAGTAACAAACTGGGCTGTGGAACTGTCCTAGGAATGACAAGATAAGGATTTTTGGGTAACTATTAGAACCTGTTTTGAGAAGTACATTTTTTTTAATGTACTCATTGTGCGTACAGCTTATGAATGAATGGAAATATTTGCCAAAGTCTGTGTTACCTGACAACTACAACCTAGGTGTATTTAAGTCAAGAGTGTATCGGTTACCATGAGGTGAGATTGTGGACAAATGCAAAAAAAATGTTCTCTATTCGAGTCGATGGTTAACTTTATAATTTTTTTGGGCCCTGGAGGTGGCCAAGTTAATAACAGCGTTGGTGGCGTTGATAAGATTCTCGATAGTATATACCCATATACCTGAAGTACCCACTTGGGGAACTCCATATGGGTTGTATTCCGGACAGGAGCACCGCATTCAGAATGAGAGAATTTTGTTAAAATTAAATGAATTATGGAATGGGTTTCGGGACTAACTTTTATACAGCTGATTGCAACACTGAAGTTCTTAAACTACCTGATATAATATTTTGCCATAATGTTTGGGTCTTTATCGAATAAAAAGCTAGATGAGAACTGACATTTAAAACACGATGTCACATGTCTACAAATTAGTTGTTCTTGGACATGCCGTTGTCCTCAAGATGTTTCCATTCACCGTTTTAGAAGCAATGGTGATAAAATAAAATTACCTCTACAATGTAAGTGCTGTTCTATGTTTAAACCAAAACCCTACAACTAATAATAAGTCACGGCCGTAACCACTGGTTCACAACAGAAGCAAAAACATAGAAACTTGTCAAAAAAACTTTTTCAATAATCACACATCCCCCCGCGAATAGTAACGTCATCAAGAGCCATCAAACTCCCCATAACCCAGATATAACGTGAATTGGCCGGAATATTTGGTAAATTTAATTTATAAAACATATGAATCGTTCGCTCCCCGGGGCCTCTGCGTAATAACACATTACGGAGTACCGACAGCAGAACAGGCTTCATTAAAACGTTTTATTTATTGACATCAAAGCTTGTAAATTTCTGATGTCCCAAATGGTTTGACAGAAGTGTAGTCTGTGCAGCAATTTGTTAATGTACCGGTTTGGTTTTGATGTAGGTATCTTTAATGAGGAGGAAATTGTTTTAGCTATCTAACATTGTGTGGCTTTGCCTGATTGTCATTTGTGTTTGTGCTTGGTGAAACTGTTTATTGTATGTTGGAAAATAGAAAAAACAATCCTACTAATATTATAAACGCGAAAGTTTGAAAATATGGGTGGGTGGATGGATGGATGTTTGTTACTCTTTCACGCAAAAACTGCTGAAAGGATTTTAATGAAATTTGGCACAGTGATAGATTATAGTCTGGAATAACACATAGGATACTTTTATCCCGGGAATATGTTCCCTTGGGATGATTTTCGACAAACACGCGGGCGGAGCAGCGGCCGGCAACTAGTTAATGATAACCTCGAATATTAGTGTTTAAGTTACAATACAACAACAAAAAACTTAATTACTTAGCTATTAGACACTTAAAAGAAAACTCCAAACAATGAATGGATGTGTTATATATAAATTGTATGATATAATATAATCAACAATAAACGTATTTGATAAATTGCTCTGTAAAAATCCGTAGTCTAATTATAGATATATTATTTCTAAATGAATACAACATTTTGTACGTAATTTTAAAACGCTCTAACCTAATAGTATAACTTGCCCCACGTCAAGTTTTTATCTTTAATCAAAACTAAAATTACAGGCAACTCGTAACTATTCACAAAAATAAAACCGCCCTCAAATAAAATAAATTACAGTTTATTTGAGACTATAACTTGGACAAATAAAAACTTTTTAACTTTATTTCCGAGACCTCGAGGTGCCCTTAGCAAGGTGCGTAGAGAAAATAAGCGAAGTTTTATTCTAAGCGGAAAGGTGACACTTCACTTGTTTGATCTAAATCAACGTTATCGGCCGTCATTTGTAGATTACCGGTACTGATATACCAGCAAAATGTTTATATAGTCATTTGACAGTAAACGTACAAAAGAACAAAGATATATAAACTATAGATGCGTTACCCGCACGAAACATGAAAATGAAGGTAACTACCGCAATCGTCTACCCCGCGCGCGATCTATTAATAATAATAATAATACATCTTTATTGCAGACCATACAAGGTCCATTATCACATTTAGAAAAGAAAAAAAATATAATTCAATACAAAAAAAAAATGACAAGGAAAAATGGCAATGATTAGTTACTCGTATCTTGCTACCGATTGTGCTTCCGCTATATTTTAGAGCTATGATGTTGGTGTATGACGCGTCTGTATTCTGTACCTGTATATCTCTAAAATACGGCTTTACCAAAAGAAGAACTTTTACTATTGTAAGAAACTTAGATATATCCAAAAGATTGCGGCGAAAAGTTTACTAAATATATAGAGGGTATGTGGTATAGAGAGTAAAGTCTCGCATACCACCACTGGAAATGGGAGGATCCTCCTACCAGACGGTTGTTGTGTCTGGTGGACAACTGCCCGATAGTTATATTCGGACTGTTGTATATGTTCAAATCGCACGGAGAACTTTACTTGCGCGATGCAGGATTTCGATGTTAGTTCGTCATAGATGGCGCTGCGGTTTTGTTGTTGCCGTACAAATCTCGCTTCTTAGTTTTTCATGTGGCAGCGTTGATGCCGCTACAAATAAAAACTTCTTGATAGAACATGTTTTATCGATGAAAACCATGACTTTCAGTCACAATCCTAATTTTATTTTATTTCTCATACACACAAAGATTATGAAAAGATTATAAAAGATCCTCTTTCATGTAAACCCTAACAAAACGGGCTTTGATCTGATTATTTAAAATACCAAAGAGAAACTTTCAAGGGAACGAACGATCAAACAAGAATTTTTGGTTAAAATTTCGTTTTAAATAAATTAAATAATTTCGACCAGAAGAAATTAAGTTGATTTTTTGTCAGACGTTACCAAGACAAATGTTTTTAGAAGATTAGGTAAATGTTTGACGTTTTCTAAAATATTAATATCTTTGTTTATACAGGATCCTTTGTCCGGTATCTTGTAGCCAAATACTCCTTTCTACTAATTAGATTCTTCTTGCTCTTATTCAATCCATTAGTATCTTTAATGTTATAAATGCGAAAGTTTGGATGGATGGATGTTTGTTATACAATCACATAAGAACGGCTGTACAGATCTTGATGAAATTTACTTACTTACTTTAAATCCCGGGAATGTGTTCTTTTGGGATAGTTTTCGACATTCACGCGAACGTTTTAGCCACCAACTTTTGTTGACATTTTAATAATTTCAAAAACGTATATCACACTAATATTATAAAGGCGAAAGTTTGTGAATGGATGTGTGTGTGTAGGTATGTTTGTTACTTCTTCACGCGCAAACGGCTTTGCCAATTTTGATAAAATTTGGTATACAGGAAGCTGACACCCTGGATTAACACATAGGCTATTTATTTTATTCCCTTGGGATAGTTTTTGACATTCACGCGTAGTAACTGATAAACCGCGGGTAACACCGCGGGGCGCAGCTAGTAAAAATATAAAGCCAACCTGAATCGACATTTATCGTGATACTCAACATTTTTTACTAATGAAAACTGAAAAGTTTTTTGTTTGAGTTTCTGCTAAGAGATATTTGGGAAAAGCCGATAACCGTTTTTAACTAAGATGTAATAACTACGGATACGTCACGAGCTTGTAATAATATTTATCTTTTTAACAGTGGGTAAACAGAAACATTAAAATTAAAAAACCTGAAAAGGGGCTATGATACTCATTAACTATGGTCTCATATAGTAGGTTAATGATTATCGAAATTTTTGTTAGCATAATTTGAGAAAATACAGTATATTTTGTCGAAATATGCAAACAAATACTTTTGAAACTGCTGATGTATTTAACGAATTACTGCCAATAAAATGAAAATTTTATTGGAAAATTCCCATCAATTTGATAATTTCACGTCAAACTACTTTTCTACACTCCCTTTTTTCCAGAAACGTTTCTTCATCGATTCTTAAAAATAGAATACCAAAAACAATATTGTATTCCGTTCGCGGAGCCTTATTCTGTAAGCTGTTTACGTTAAATGTGTCACTTCAAACGGTTTGAAGGCAATTTTTGGTTTCTTTGTTTACATCACAAAAAGAACGTGTTGGGAACGAAATGTAATGGGATATTAAGTATTTTCTTTGTTGAGGTTACCTAAGGTTGAGATAGGTATAACTTTAAGTCTATATTCTACGAGGAGTCAGCCAGGTGTGTACATTGGTAATTAGTAATGTTTTAGTGAATTATCAATAGCAGCTAATATATAGTATAGTAATAAATAAAAACAGTAAGGGTAGGCCAGCCATTACATAATGCCCAAAAAAAAATTCGCATCGTCAGTATCTTGATTTCAACCCTGAATAATGTAGTGAGTTTTTTTTTATGGCATTATGTATGGGCTGGCTTACACTTACTGTAACCTACTGCACGCCCATGCAGCCCGGAGCTATGATTGTATAACTCCGGGTGTATATTGATAAATTACTGTACTAACTACACTTTGCCTAATCTGATAGTTTATTTATTTAAATCTGATAGGTTTTGCAACTTCCTATCTCCTATCCCATTCCTGCACATTGCCAGGACGACTACACCAATTGGCTGCCACTACCGCTGGTATTGCCATTAGATGAAACCAAGATGGCGTAGTCTCGTGTGGATCCGAAATTCGTCGCCAACGCACCTACTGGCGTTCAATTCGAAGAACCAAGTAAAATTCGTGAAAAATACATACGTATCGTCGCTCCAGGCTTCGCTCGCATCAAGTGAGGTATGGAAGAAAAATAGCGGTACGAATGAATTGGATTACAATTAATTCGTACAGCTATTTTTCTATGTTAACAAATTTGCGCCATCCATGAGGTTTGCAGCGCAACTACAAATATCTATCGTAACTCTATCGCTTGTTCGCGTACACAGGTTGTTGTATCTGGGACTACATTTTCCCGATGGATTTTTTTCGGGATAAATAGCAGCTTTCAGTACTAAATAATAGTTAAAATTTAAATCAGTGAAATTTTAAATATTATTTATACATATATTATAGGATGAATAAATAAAATAAATATGTTTTAATTCAGACAGAGTTCATTCATATTTTATTTTCATTAATGTCTATGGAGATAACTTCATACAAACAAACATAAACTAATATTTTGAAGAGGTTTTTTTTTAATTATCATTTGGCAAGTTCTAAAACTATAATATTTTTTTTATCATTTTATTAAAAATCACCAAGCCAACATATTTGCAACCAGTACAATATATGGAGCGTACCTCGTACGGAAATTGTAAAGTAAAATTGGGTAGTCATTTCATAAATTGCATTTGACCTGACCCGGCTGCGCCCCCGGCTCCCCTCGCGATATTAAATCTGAATATTGCCACGTTAATCATTTGATATATTATTTGATAATATTTAAATACGTTTTTAGGGGAATGTGTATATTTTTGGAATATAACTTTGTCGGTTCCCGTAGTTTAGATATGTTTGGTAGATTTTTTTGCTTACCGTACATTTCTTTTTTTTACTTTAAGGTTTAGTAAAATAATATCTGATAATTATTGTAACAGTAGCGGACGCTAGTGCTACTTAATATTATTAAGATAAAAAAAACTATGTTTGAGGTTTAAACTTCATAATATATTTTGCGTCAGCTTTCAACGAGCGTTGGCACCGGAGTCCCATATAAAAATAAAACACATTTTCATATTCCTAATTCAAATTCTCAATTACTCTTTGCCAGACGCTTCCAAAGGGCTACCTTGTCTACCAGAGACCTGGAGCCCAGGAGATCCTCCTGACAATATTAAATCCATAACCTTCAATAACTTAATAAAATAGACCTTAATTCGTCTCACCCATCCATTTATTTTTCTTTCATTCTTTTTTTGTCAGACCGTATGATGTAGGTTCCCAGGAACAAGCAACATACCCAGTAACGTACATTGAATTAATATATATTTGTGTCAATATTTTAAGCTGTAAAAAACTACCTTATGATAACTAAACTCAAAGCACCAATTGAAATTCAAATCCTTTATTTTTAGCTTTGCCAAAATTCGATAAAAATAAAAGTCTAATTTTAGAACAAAGAATGAAAGGACGGATCAAAAAAGCCGCGCTTTGTTCCTTTTAACCACATATCAGAAACTTACAGCGCAACAGAATTGAAACCTAGACTGAAATCTACACGGGATAGCGAAACTTTAATTAACTGAACGCAGCAAAAACGCAACAAAAACGCACTAACAAACGTCACTCGGCTTCTATCTTCAAAAGGATTGAAATAGAATTTAGATAGCAGAGTCGCTATTAGGAGAGCGGGTTCCGCGTTCTTTTGTTTCGTTTTTTATGTGGAGAATTGTTTTTGAAGAAATTAGTATATTTTTGAAATGTTGGATTTGTAAGCAAGCTGAGTAGATTTAGTTTAATTCATTGTAAGTATATTATAGATTTTATGGATGATTGAGAATTTCAGGGACAAAATAGGTAAGTATGAGCTCACGACCAATTTGCAATATTTCTTTATAAACTGTAGTGCAATTGAGTAGAGTTGCACTGCAAAGTTGGAAACTTATTGTAATTAATTACCAAGGATATAATTATAAGGTGAACTACACTCAGCATTACTTCATTGAAACGGGTTGAAGAAGTGAAACGAGGAAGCAATAATATTTTCGAAAATACCTTTTAATGTCGCACTTTTACAAAAACTAACCACACTGTTCAAGTAACCTTACCAACAACCACCTAAACAACAAGAACGTAAAACCTTACGTATCTCTAAAAGAGCCCAATTTCATGAGCGTGCACGAACGAGCTCGCTCCCAAAATTGAATATCGCGACCGCCGCCCGGCACACTCCATACATCACCACACAAATACTGAGCGCACCGTAAACTTTGAACTTGATCTAGTTCACTGTAAGTCTGTGGTGTTTCCTTTCTCGAAATTTATGGATCTGATATAGCTTCGGAGATTTTACAGATGAATCAGAGGACCAATTTCTACGAATTTTATGCAACATTCGCATCTCGGTCACAATATGCCAAATACACCTCTTTTTTTAAATTTAATATGGGTTTGCTCTTGACTCTAGTCTAGGTCATAGATGACAGAGACAAAGTCGACGATGGAGGGAGCTTACCCAGAAGAAGCCTGTTCACTCTAATTTTTAAGAGATTAGGGTTGTATGCGTTCGGAAACACAGACGCAGGCAGAGAGTTCACTCCTTTGCTGTGAGCATTATAAAAGACGTTTGGACGTTTGTTTTCTTTCTGTAGATTTTTGACGGATTGCGACTCAGATGCAATACAAAATCTCAGCGAGAAACATTATCAAAATTTACAAAATTTGGTGTAAAAATGTTTTTCTAATAAGGAGTGACCGCCATTGCTTAACATGTTGACAAATTATCTTTTTTTATCGTTTTGAAATATAATAAACTTTACCACCTGATATAAGTGCTCTTTATATTCCTACCTCTATGTTGAAGACACTTTCTTTAAATACCCGTCTTTCTTGCTATAATCTTGCTTTTTCTAAACCTTTATCTTTAGTGTGCCTGAAAAGCAGAAGGTTTTCCTATACGTATTTAAAAATCCAATCTGCCAGCTTTCCCCGACTATGTCGGACAGCATCAAGTCTTTATATTTCTAATTCGTCATTTCTTTTCTCATAAACCTCTTTAACACCTTGTCTATGATGATTATTGTCATCCAATTATTTTTTTCTCCTATACTTTCCTAGACTCTAAACTGCTTCTCATCCACTCCCATGCACATCACACATGCAAGCTTCGTTTAAATCACAACCAAACTTTTCCCAGTAGTGGCCAATTTTGAAAACTCCAAAATATTCATAGTCTACAGTGTTAGCGGTAGTTCCCGCCGCTCTACAGAGATGGCGACACTAAAAATGGCGAAAAGCTTTTAAGCTCACGTCACTGCGGTCACGGGAGAGAACTGATTGGCGGGCAAGCAGACGGGCAGGTGGGATAGAAGCTTTGTATGAATGCGACCATTCAACATTATTGAAACTCGTGGCTAATAGTGCAGGGGAAGCCGAAAGAAACAAAAGATATCGTGGTTTGACTATGTGAAGCATAATGCCCAGAAAGGGGGTGACTACTAAGATTGCGACTAACAGAGAAATATGAGACATGTTGCGCAGATCCCAATTAAATTGGTATAAAGACAAATGAATTGCAGGTTATTTCATTTCTCGATAGGAGGGAGATAAATATAGGAGGAGGAGGATATATGGAATACGCTTCAGATCAAGAGAACTGGAAGATATCACTCCAGTTTTGAAAACTATTAATGTTTATAAAGATTTTTTCAATAAGTTTTCATTAATCGTCTGTGGTTTAAAAAGTCCTGGTCCTGTTCTGTGAAAGCCATCTGTTAGCACCAATACCTTTCTATAAACCCTCTTTACCACAAAATCCGTCATCATCAGAAATCAGTCAAAAATTTAGGTATATATAAAATATGGTTATTTTGTGGAGAGTCGCAATACGTTGTACCTTACGGCATGCAAAATTGTTTAACATAGGTACATTCACAAACAGAAAAAATAGAAAAAAAAACATAACAATAAATAATATCAAGTTTAACAAATAGCCAAAATATTCTTTAACACACAACATTATGAACATTCATTCAAAATAATACTGTCAATAATACAGAGATGACAAAAATAATCACGTCAAAATATTAAGAATGTCCTACCCTCTATTGTGATCTCTCTCTATCACTCAAAGGTTTGCTGGTAGAAAACTCATTTTTGAGTTAAGCTCGCCTTTGTACATGACCTATTTTTAAATGTGAATTAATATAAGCTGTTATGGTGTACAATAAAGAATTAAAGAATGTCAACAGTAGGTAATAGAAAAAAAAAACCATCAGCATCGACCTCTCCTTTCTTTAATCAAAACCCACTCCTGTGTCAACCTCATGCAGAGTTTCTCTCAGCAATTAAAGCAACGTCGTCTGCCCACCTTGCTGCCTTTCAATCCATTACAATTCGAATGTCTGATTAGTTCCACGCCTCTCCATCAAACGTTCCAACCGCAGCGTTTCTCCCGCCCGTCAGTCCTCAACATCACACACGTCGTAGTTGGCGTGTCGTGTTGTTTTGTTGCAACCGACTACGACCCGCGACTGGCTACCAGCGGCCAGTACCCACCATGCTCAATAATTCACTCATCTGACTTCAGCTGTATTAGGCAGGTATTTTTAAATACGACACTGACTGGATATTTTCATTATTGTTGCGACTTAGTCAGTATTTTTAGGCATTTTGTTCTGTTTGATAGTCATGTCATTCTATCTGAGGGGCCCTATTTCTGAATTGAGAATTTGTTACAATTAAAAGATTATCTAACTTTATTTTGATGTTGAATTGCGTTTAAGTTTGCATGCCAACAAAGGTAGAATTTAGCAAGTTCTCAACTTCAAGTCCTGAATTCAGAAACCGCCAACTGAAAACTTTCATGTGTTTCGGGTTTCATAGTCATTGTAGAACGTAAAAGAATGTTAACACCCTATTTTTTTTGCTTTGCCGCAATTGGGTAGAAATATAGTATGGTCATTTGTCGTTTTTTATAGGTAGGTACCTAGTGCAATTTGGTAGGGAGCATAACATAATTATGATGAATGTAGCAGGCGCTTTGAATTTCATGTTTTTATTTTTAGTTTTTTTTAAACCTAGCTTCCTGCTGGTAGAGTACAGCACCAGACTCAAAAAATATCATAATGGATAGTGCTTTCAATATACAAAATAATGTGTACAATAATAATAATGTGTTCAATACACCACATTTATGTATGTATACAAAATAATCAAAATTGAAACAATGCGGAAAAGATCATCTTTTCCGCATTGTTTTAATTTTGTTAAGTAAAAATATTTCAAGCCAAAATATTTGACCGGCGCGGATAACGTGAATGCAGCCGAATGTTACCGCATCGGTGCGAGGATACATTTTCAATAATTACAATTATTGTGAAACGGCTCGGGATGAGTAAAATGATTAAACAACAAGCAAGGCAGGGTGTAAATAAACAAACAGAATTCATTTCTGGAGGCTTTTCAGGGAATTTTAATTAATTTCAGGCGTTATGGTAGCCTAGCAGCTAAAAGGTAGGTATCTAAATACAAAAGGTATATAAGATAAAGATTTTTCTTCTATACATATCGATGGCCCCACAGAATAAACGTGCAAGAGCTCTTACACAAATATTTTTTTATTGCATTTTTCGTTTCTTTGACCTATGCAGCACCTTCTCAATTTTTTGTATTAATTTTTGACTCAAAATACGCCTATTATATCATTTGATTCCTTTATTCTAGGGAAAAATCATGCAATTATATCACAAGTATAAAAGTATATGCTATTGTTAAACGCTTTTTAGGTCCCTGAGTTCACACGAATAAACGTGTTAAAACAAGCAAACGTTTGAGAGGACTTGTGCACTTCTTCGAGTTTGTATAATAGCAGCTTACACGTTTATTCGTGTAATGACGCACTCAATTTTAATTCCTAATGTGTCATTTTGTGGAATGAAAGTTTTAAAATATTTTTTTATTTAAAATTAAAGTATTGCATTGTCTCCTACGGTATTTAATCGGATTGTTTATAGCACTAAGTGTTCAAATACTAGTGTTTTGGTCTTAATAGTTGAAGTTTATGCATAGTAACAGCAATTAAACAAATCTTTCAACGATCCGTTCAATGCAATTGTACGTAACATTAGGAAGGGGCGCGGGGGGTGCAATGCGAGTGGCATTAGACAACTAATCCGGAAGCGAAGGTCAGTCTTGTTGTGATTCTACGCGCATAATTACGTAATTTTGATTATTACGCAGGCATTCTACATTATCGAGAAATTGTTGATGTGTGATTTAGTGCAACGATGAATAGACAGAATAGAAATACAAAAACTTCCAGTCGCTGCAGAAGGATATTAGACTTGGCGAATTGTAAAAGTAAGTACACGCCCACACATTAATATGTATAAATAGGTATTAATTTGTAATTATAATCAACTCATAAACATGGTATAATTTTGAATTTAAAGTAAATATACCTATAAATCTCCTAAGTGTTTTAAGTGTACCTACAAAAAGCGTGTCATTATTATTACTTATCGTATTTACATTTCAATTTGTTTTCAAAGAGTTAAACAAGGTAGTAAGTAGGTACCTATATTAACTGTTTTTCTTTTTTTTAGGTAACGTGAATGAAGGCGACAATAGTAATCTTGTTTGTAAAGAACAGGACGAAAATAGATTAAGTGAGGCTATTGATGCTATTGCTTCCTCATCATTAGGTAAGTACTTAACAATTAAGCTTCATAATAACTTTAGTAAGTAGGTACCTACCTATACCTTCGTGGTCCAACAAGCGAGTCCGACCACGAAGTCCCGAGTTCCATTCTCAGACTCTGGTCGGTTAAAATGTTGTCAGTTATTCGGTTAATGTTAATGTATGTTTGGATGTATTTATGTATGTACTTATGTTACTCTTTTACGCCTCAACGGCTGGACGGATTCGGATAAAACTTGGTAGATAGAACATGTCATGACCTGGAATACACAATAACACAGGGTTGGTTTCCACGGGAACACGGGTGATACCACAAGGAACACTAGTGTTAAATAAAAATAAACTACATTACAAAGCTACCTATAACATACCAATATGAATGAATGCCTAACTCATGGACAATTCGTTTAGGAATTAGGTAGGCATCGTATTTACATTTCAATTTGTTTTCAATGAGTTAAACAAGGTAGTAAGTAGGTACCTATTTAACTGTTTTTCTTTTTTTAGGTAACGTGAATGAAGGCGACAATAGTAATCTTGTTTGTAAAGAACAGGACGAAAATAGATTAAGTGAGGCTATTGATACTATTGCTTCCTCATCATTAGGTAAGTACTTAACAATTAAGCTTCATAATAACTTTAGTAAGTAAGTCCAAGCGACCAGGATTCCGTGAAATGTTAGTTATTCTGTTAATGTTTAGTAGCAGTTCCTAGTTTGTTAAAATGCCTGGTACTTACCTACTTTGACTATTGAATTGCGTGGCACTAAATTAGGTACCTTTTTTTTTTAGGTTCATATTTATATAGGTACATATAATTGACAAAATATAAGGGTCTCTGGCCTGTTGCTCTAGTGGTTAGTGACGTACCGTGGACGGGTAGGGTACTCATAGTCGGCGATAATCGCAGACATGTTCTCATCTATCTGCTATAAGACTCACCTCGATTGATTATTAGTTTCCGTAAAATATGCAATTATTAGAAAGGTAGTAAGTAATCTCTTTGATTTGTTTCAGAGAGTTTTACACATCTGTCGCGAACTTCATTTCCTATTGATGGTGTATCAGAGCTCTGTGGAGTAAATGTTCCAGATGACGGTTTTATTTCTAACACCTCATTAATAACTAGTGTATCACCACATGGAACGAAATTAAACAATGTTATGTCACCACCAAATGTTCCAGCTAGTGAACTTTTAGATATTTCTCACAATAATGTTATTAGACCATTCGTACCGGAGATGGAAAATTTTACGACATCATTATCTGTCAATAACATTTTACAAATCACTGATGATCTTCTGTTAACGCCATCAACCCAGGAAAAAATAGATTTTATAGCTTCTCCAACTGTTCTATACATTAATAAGGACTATGATTTAAGCGTTTCTAATTTGGAGGGTATTTTACGTTCTATCGAAACACAGAACCATTCACTAGATGCTGTGCCTACAGAGCCAGAAACACGAATGACGACTCCTACTGACAAACTTTCACGAAAGAGAAAAGTAAATCGAGACTTATGGAAAGATAACCAAAACAAAAAATTAAAAAATTCTGGTCAAAGCTATGAGAGTATTAGAAGTAAGAAAAAAAACCAACAAAAATCGATTGGACCGCCTTGCAACTGCAAATTACAATGTTATGAAAAGATAAATGAAGAAATGAGGATGAACATTTTTATGAAGTTTTGGAATATTGGCGATCACGAAAGACAGTGGGATTTCATTGCTCGTTATGTAAAGAAGGAACACGTTAAAAGAATTACAGTAGAACGCAAAAATAATCGTACTCAAACATTAATATACCAATTGCCTGATGATAACGATTCGAATATTAGAATTTGCAAAACCATGTTTTTAAATACTTTGTCTATTACACAGCAAGTAGTATATACAGCTATTGAGAAGTTAGGAGATGAAAATTATGTAAAAGATAACAGAGGAAGACNATAATAAAACAATAGAAAAAGTTAGATTAAGATTAGTTCCAGGAAACATTTAGTATTTGTTAAATTCAAATTGGTGGCCGGGAAAAAATTTAACCATTTTAAAATTACGTAGGTATCGTAGTGAGATAAAATATTATATTAAATAAATTACGTGTTTTAAAATATAGTGTAGCTGTCTAGCTACACTATAATTTTAGGTACGATTTGTAACTAACGTATAGTAAAACATCAAGTCAATCAATTAAAAGATGTCTATAAATAAATGAGTGTCAAAAAGTATGTCAGATATAATGTCAAATGTGCGCTATGTCAGATGATTAGTGATGTTAGGCTATTCTATAACCAAAAAAAAAAGTTCCCTTGAATAAGGCACCGGGTGCGAAACAATTAGTATAAGTAAAATAAATATAAGTGATTATTAGGTATGTAACAACTATCGAAATATTGCTCAACAATTTTCATAACCAAACTTCATCAAGCCTCTCAAATGACATTTCCAAATTCAATTCTAATTTTAGACACTTCCTACCTCTGACATTTGACATTACATTAAGTCCATCCTGATTGGTGGATAGGCGTCAATGACACTGACAACTGTCGCATTTGAATCCATGATTTTGTAATGACATTCAATTTCCATTCATTGACAGCCTGATTGGGTGAATAATTCCTTTGCATGAAATAAAATACGAGCTGGCTGGATAAAACTTTTAAACAAAAACGAGATGCAACGTACAGTTAAAAACATTACTGTGATACCAATTACGAATTTTATTGCGTGAAAAATGTTTGACATATTTTATGACTCTTCTGCAATTTTTTTTTGCGATAGGTATTGTTTTGATGTGATACATAAAGATTTTATTTTTGGCAATGTTTTCAAATTTAAAAACTGTAAACAAAAATGATTTTGCTCGGAAGTTTCTATTAGGTTTTTAGGTACCTACTAAAACTAATGTGGAATCGTTCATAATTATCTAAATAATCTTTTCAATAAATTTAAATAAAAATAATCATAATCAAAGTCGCTTCGTAAACAACTAAGTCATGGGTGTACGAGTAAATAATTATTTATGAAAAAAAAAACATTACAAAGCATAAAATAACTTTAATTTCGGAATTCGCTGTTTTTGGTTCTTAACACCGACTTCCGAAATTAAAGTTATTTTATACTTATACTTTGTAGTGTTTTTTATTTCGAAGTCGGTTTGTAGTTTTTAGTAAAAAAGTTTTTTATTTTTCTCTTTTTAGTGGCACCCTATCTAACAACACCATTGGAAAGTCACAGAAAAAAATTCAACCAAATTGAGATACTCCTCCTTTTTTTGAAGTCTGTTAAAAATTCATTCCTTTTTTGAAATAACTTTAAAATCAGGGTATCAACGTTTTAGTATGTCTCAGGCATCATACAATGTTTCGTTTCCCACCCAATTTTAGAAACACACTAGCGAGATATTTCAATCCTCCACAATGTAGTCAACTCCCAAAACTACAGAATTTCTACTACAATGTAATTAATAACCTCATTTGTGAGCCAAACTCCTCCGTATTCAAAACATGGCAGTGGGTCAATGGCTCTATAGTTTGTAGTTTCGTGTGTTTTACATCTAAAATCCGTTTAATTAGGCAACGCGTACGTACGTGCGTAACACCTAAAATTAATCTTTTACTTACCTTCTACACTATTTGTAAACTTATAAATCAATGGAGAACCATGTCACAGAGGGTGTGTAATGTTTGATATAAGTATTTTTTAATATTACAACGAATTATATAATGTTCATTTGTAACAATAATCTATTGTTTTAACATCTTATGATATACCTCCGTAAAATATTATTTTATTTAATAAAAGCTATAGTGAATATAAACTACACTTAAACTAATGATTAAAAGTAATAATCTTCATATTGTATAAGATTTGTTTGATCCAATGATCCTTTTATAAAATATAATTTTGTCGAAGGTGAATTCGACGTAAATATCGGTCGTGACCAAGAAAATTCGACAAAGTCCCGCTGTTGTTTTTGTCTGTTTGCAGGCTTTAAAGGAACCTAAACTAAATGCAATAACAAAAGCTATGTTCGCTCGCTTCGCTCGCTCACTTTAGCTCCCGTCATCCCATTCGAACCTTACCTATCCGTATTGGGGTGCCCAAGTTCCCGAGCAGGCCCCGCTTATTTTTATATACTATTCAGCGGTTAAACCGAATGTTAGTTATACAAAATGATAATTATATCAAAATAACGTTATTCTAAATGAAATATACTAAACGAACTGTAGAGAAAGTGTTATTATAAAATATGTTGTTGTACAAACTGAACGTTAGATTAAGTGAAAACTATTTAAAATGTTGTTAGACGAAGTCGTTGTGTCATTTGAGCGTGATAGCTTGTGAAAATAGAGCAAATATTCTTATATAAAATGAGCGGCACCCGTTATAGTTAATAATTTAATTTAAATTGTTGTTAAGGAGAAACTTATAACAATGGTTTCATTACTATTTCTTGTTCTAATAATTAACAATTCTTACCTCTTTCAGCAGCTGCACGTCCGCCCCCGATGACGGCCAGGACGAGAATGATGAGAATTGCTTTCAACGCCATCTCGTGACAGATGCACTAATCACAACATTACCACTACACAATACACTATTTTTATTTATTTACACAACACTACTTAACTATTTAAAACATTTCTAGTCGGTTTTCATTCGGATTTATAACCTGCAAAGAGAGAGAAAAAAGATTAATTATTTAGTAAACCAGTTATAAATTAATTAATTCAATAATTTATTGGATCTGTATAATAAATTGTCACAGCGGGAATTGTGATTTAAATGTTCTCTATTTTATTAATTTTCGTAATATTATAATCCGATTATGTAGGTCCGCTCTGCTCAAAAAATTAATGCAAATCGTTTTTCATTTTAATTCATTGTGTCACACCTATAATATACCTACAGGGCTTTAGAAAATAATTTTACAGTTTAAATAATAATGAAAATAAAACGAATGGAAAATTATAAAGTTGCAATATTGCAAGATATCAATAAAAACACGCATGTGTAGACATAGTGAGAAAACGATCCCACGTACTGCGGCACATGTGGACGCAACAAACAGTGCGAAAATGCGTGGTCGCGTTGTCGCCTTGCGCCTGTATGTGGGTGCCTGAAGTCATAATAAATGGTGAGCTACACGATAACTGACAAATGCTTGCACTGTCAGGAATCAGGACCTCTCGAATCTGTGTGGTACTTTACAAGATCACCACAGACATTAACCTATATGGTCTTTATGATGATTTGACCATTACATGAATTGCATGGACTTGAAAAGAGACCTTGACCTCTGAATTTGTTTCAGTATTTGTTCTCAGGCTAGGCAGCAAAGAAACACCAGCCTCATCTAGTTTCAATTTGACAATAAGATTGCCATGTAAAAGAGTTATTTTTATTTTTTTGCAAACAGATATAAAATTTATCATTGAAAGATAAACTCGAATTTAACGTAAATAGAAAACAAAATTCCAATGAAAATAACCCAGATTAAAATTAACTAGCCAAGTTTCCAGTGTTGTGAAACTCTGAACTAAACTAATTAAACTCATATTATATTTAACCCCGGTTCTAATAATAATTGACGGCTGATTGGGCAATGAATACGTATAATTTTCTGTAAGCTCGTTTTCTGGAAGATCAATTTAATTGAATACAAATAAACTGATATTCAGTAATCAAAGTTTCAGTTTCATGTAATTTAGGACAAAAATAGAATAATATTTGTTAGGTGATTTATATTTTTTTTTACTTTTCCTCACTCTAGGAATGTATTTTGTATCGTGGGTGCGTTTACAAACATATAAAACTCGCATACACAAACAGCCAGACCCGGAACAACTATCTGTAGGCCATACAAATATGTGTTCCGTGCGGGAATCGAACGCGCGACACGCAGCGCAGCAGGCAATCGCTCAACTACCGCGCCAACCATGCCGACTTTATATTTACACAAGAGGCCGTCACGCGGTTTCACCCGCATATTTTCCGTTCCCGTGGGAGTACGGGGATAAAATAGAGCCCATGTTACTCGCTGATAATGTAGCTATCCATTGCTGAAATAATTTTCAAATCGGTCCAGTAGTTTTTAAGTTTATTCGTTACATACAAAAATACAAATCTTTCCTCTTTATAATATTAGTATAGATTTATATTATTATATGTACATATATATTATTATTGGTAGGCACGCGTTTAAGCAGCAAACAATTTGTACTCATGACATTCCCTATCTTCATCGAAGAAAACCTTATTTACTTTGTACATAATATGTGTGTGTTTTTTTTTCAAAATCAAGCGGTTCGATTCCTGGCTAGGAATATCGATTTTTTTTTAATTCAATGATACAGTTTTAGTTTTTATCAAAATCGGGCTCGAAATTCCTTTTAGTGGTTTTCGCTAATCCTCATAGTTTCGGATATGGCCATCCGCGCACACTTTAGAAATTCCTACCCTGTATATGGTCCCATTAAATTAGGTGGACAAAATTTAACAAAGCGTTCAGTTCATCTAACCAAAGATATCCAAGCAAAAATTACACTGATTAAAGTGATTTTATATTGCCCTTTAAAATATTTTTTTTTTCGGCACACTTGAATACACACATCCATTATGGGTAGGTACTTGACGTGGTCGCGTGCGCCTGCACATCTGTAGTATCAGAATTATGAGATAACAAAGACATGGATGTGTTTATGCTTTAGCCAATATTTTTAGTGTATTTTCGTTAGCTGTTTTTTTACCTATCTAATGCGTTTTTCATACGTATATTTTATTTACCATAGTCGTTCTTATTTTGGTGATCTGATTGAATTCTAAAAGTTTGTCCATCTATTTTAATGGGACCTTATGTCACTAGCTTTTGTCCACGACTTCGTTCGCGCATATCCCGTTTTCCCTTTCCCGTAGGAATAGAGGGAAATCCTCTATTAGTGCTCCTGTACACTTCCCAAGGAACCTACAAGCCAAATTTCAGCTTTTAAGACCAGTCAACTGAAGAATTTTATATATATTAGGATAACATGGCTCTATGGTATAATACGGCTACTTTTTTATAAATAAAAACTTATTTGCTTATGACCTGCACGTCACAGAGCGCAAGAAGTTATTTGATGATTTCCTATCATTAAACAAAAAAGGAGTTCTGTGATAGCAAAAACCTTCAGCCAAGAATCGAATAAATAACACATCATATTTTCTAATTAATCTTAGTTTTGAATGCTTTTACTTTGCACTCGCTAGCTCAATGCAGCACTATTATAATATTTACTTTGATCTCACTGAAAACCATACAAATAGTCTTAATTTCCGCGAATTGGTTGAATCACAGTAGCACTATGTTGGTGACCTAATTTTATGCTTGTTTCAGCCCGTCACCTTTATTTCGGAATGCGATTGTCGTATAAAATTAGTATTAGCTGGAGGCCGGAGAGCTGACATTTTGGTCCAGCATGACTAAATATATCTCGTGCTCTGCACCCAATGATAGGTTGCGTAAAATTAGCACCATCGTCGTATCGAATCTTTTAAGGCCGAAATACACATGCTTGTATCTAGCCCAAAGGTAAGGGTGCAAGTAGCTAGCATACCATTGTGCTATATAATAACTAATAGACAAACTATAATATCAAGTTCTGATTGGAGAATGTCACTATGGCATCTAAAGCTACTTGCATACTTTAGAGCAAGTTGCAAACATATGTATGTATTTTTTTTTAAACGTTGGGATATCTTCAAATGACTTCTTCCGCTCTGGGTGGAGCGGCAGGGCGTGTCAGACTCTTACTGACTAAAACCCATCCGTGTTCCTTCTAAAGTCCTTTGCGTTCCAGGGCCGCGGTGACTCTTTCGAACAAATTCAACAACCCTGGCAGGCTCTGGCTCTAGCGTCTTCTACGCTGTCCTCTCTTTGAGGCGCGCGCAAAACACAACGCGCCATCGACCCGGGCCTGGTGGTGATCGGACAGCGAGTCACCCAATATTGAGGTGTCGTTTAGTTTCTATAATAAGTAGTTTTTTTAATATTTTCAGCAGCATAATTATTTTTAGACTAGCAATAATGAAAATTGATTTAACATCATTCAGCCGTATGCAATTCATAAGCTATGCTACCGTTTAAATATGAACACAGACGTGTTTGTGTTACCTACTACCGCATAATCTCTATCTCTCTATATTCTGTTGGCATAAATCATCAATGACTAAATATCTAAAAACTGTCTAGTGTAAGTTTACCAGTATTAAAATTTTTCAAGGCCCATCTTTACGAGGTATTGGCACTGTTTAGAATCACGCACCGTCGCTTAGGTTAAAGATCACAATAGTACTAGAAGTGGCAAGTTGCCAGTCGTTGCCAAATTACTATGAAGTCATTTCCCTTTGCATATTCTAGTTATAAGAAAAACTAATTGGCTTTGTAGCATAATCTTTCATACACCTTGTCATATTGTGAAAGAACTGTAATGTTTCTTTGGCACTTACTAGAAACAAGTAGAAATAAAACTGTCACCAACAAACGATACATTTATTCGAAAATTCCAATGTACTTAGTCTGGGTCCCTTAAGAACTCCTATTATTTTTATTGCAAAGCAGCGTCAGATAGTTACGGATTCGTTTTTAGGTGTTTCATACTATTTTACAAAAAAAAAAACCGAAAAAAAAATTGAATGACCATAGAACACTAATATCGATTCTGATATCGAATACTGCACTAAGGTATCGAATGCTTTACACAGAATAGAACTTTCGAAAATGAAATTTAACCGTTCAATGAAGACCTAAAACCGATTAATCTGGAGCGTTGTAGCATGCAGAACTCTATTTATAATCCTCACCACATCACTCTGGTTCCGTAAGCAGAAAGCAGAAATAAACGTACTGTGCAGACTGAAACTATTTCTGTTCGAGCCAGATACGTGAATATCGTGTTGATATGATTACGTCTAGATATTTTCACTTTCGTTTTTCTTCGTTGTGAATGAAAATAAAATAGGGAATGTTGTTTTGTGTGGGACATAATAAGGTATTGGTATTATGTCGCTGTTCGTTCGTTGTTGATACCTATGTTTAGTCAATGTGGCTAGACTGATAATTAAATAATACTGTACAAACGTAATTCTTTTTCTAGCGATGTCTACTGGTTGCAAATTAGTTATTAATAAGCTATTTGCATATTATGAACAAAATAGCATGCTTGCATGTTTTGTTAAACATGCTGTTTCATATCTTAGGTGTCTGTGTCATTTTGAGTCAGAACAGGCAAACGTGTTTTGCTCGAAATTAACCTTGAATTTTGAACCAAGACAATAATTGTGTTTTTTGTAGACTGTGGGAAAGTTCCCAGTATAGTTTGGTGACTAATACATGATCTGCAAATTTTTATCCAGTTCCAAGTTTTTTCAAATAACTTTTTATATTTACCAATGAGCATTCATTTTCCTTAACATGATAGTATTAGGCTAGGATGTAGGTTTTGCCTGTTTGGGTTTGTCTAAATCTATTTAAATATCAAAACCTGATACGGTTAGTCATAGCCCGGATCTGAATTCATCATACACCCACATATGTTGATATTCTGAAATGATTATATATCGCTTATGTTTTAACTATAACCTCGGCATAAGGTTCGAATGTGACGATTTTCAGAAACAAAGAAAACCGTAATTGATGGCGATAGAAACTATTGTAAAGAAAACTAGACTGGTAAGATCCAATATTGCATTGACGTGTATAATTAAGTACGTGTATTAACGATTTTGGACCATTCTTAGTCCTGAGGTGATAGATAAATGAAATTCTATAAAAAAAAAACCATATCGATGATGTTTAATAAAACGTCAAAAGCATACGGGATTGACAAGCTATCAAAATGTCATGTGATCCCTTTCATTTTGGCATTTCATCAACCACCGTTGCTGATAGAATAACGTTTTGTCTAAAGCCTTACTGTACGTGTGATGTGATTGTTACTCATTTCTTTTCTGTAAGACAAGAATGATTTGATGATTTCGCCAACAAACATAATATAGACAGGTGTACAAGAAGTAAGTGTTCAACGTTTCCAGTGTACCGTAAAAATTCCACCTCCGAACTCCAAACATGCAAATTAAGTTCGTCCATTTAATTCCCTAGTCACATTCATGTCTTGAGTGAAACAATTTGCGGCGGCGACTCATTACACAGACCAACTATTTGCAGTGCGACCAACTATCTAGAATGTAGGCCGAACTACGTAGATTTCTTGCCTGATGTGTGTATCGCGAAGTCGGAGGTTCACGGCAGTTCATGAGTTGGGTGGAGTCTGAGGTAATTAGATTTTAAACGAGGCAACTGTTATGAATCTAATGAGGCCATGAGAAAAATGGTGTAAAAAAAGAAATCATACTCGAAATTTGAAAGCAGTCTTGCCCCAGGGGTATCGTGTTACCCCGTTACGGAGTAGTGAAGGTCTGATACGCAGTCGCTCCATGTAAAATATTGGTATTCAGCTAACCCTAACATAGTCGGGCAAAGGCTAGGCAGATAAATAGTGAAAATCATACTTCAGTACACTCTTACTTGGAAAATGCAAACAAAGTGAATGTAGATCTAAAAATGCAAAAAAACAAATGGTAATACTAGACTATACTTTAAACCGCAACCCAAAATAATAATTGAAACCGATTATTCCGTAATAGAAAAACCTAAAACACCTTTCAAAAATCACAAGCCCATGTAAATCCCAACGATTATAAACACAATTCTCAAAAGGAAACTCAATAAAGAATCCAATAAAAGTAACTCTTTCACAGCAAGTACATTCGTCGTGCTATCAAAGGTAGCACGGTGATAACCACATGTATCCCCGCTTGACTCATGTGACGTCAGAGCTAACATAAGAATGGGATATTGACTCCCTTTGACGGAACAAGACTGAGAATCAAGATATGAGAGGAAACGGAGCGAATTCTAGGAAGAAGGATAGAATAGGAGAATTGGTTGTACTGGAAATCTCTTTTATAGAAACGATACTGGGAAGTGAAGACGATTTTGCAAAGGATGGAAACAGATTTATTGATAATATCGATTGTGGAAATACAGGGAACGGAAATGTTTAGCTTCAAATGTATTTTGAACTTTTACAAAGAGAGAAAGATACAGTAAGTGACCTTATTTACATTAATCGAGTCAAAATTTTGACTCTGGACTGCAATTGAAAATATTCTAATATAAAAGCCACCAATATTAGTACCACCATTTAAAAAGTCTAAATACTATGATGGTTAATCAAAACGGTTCTTCGTCATTCGCACTTTTCCCATAACTTACACCCCAACTCAAACTAGGGGTGTCTACAGGTGCACCAATATTGTCACTGCTTGTGATTATTCCACAGCTAGCTAGCGTGATGGTACGGCGGCCGCGAATCAATCAGACATCGCTTTCAAGTCGAAGAGATAGAAAGGATCCTTTTATTGTATGCCTTCATTTGTGTAGTCTTGGTTAGGAAAAAATGGTGGTGGGAAAAAGCGATGCTTTCTTGGGTAAAATATTTTATGGAGAGAAGTGATAATTTAATATTGGGCTGCTTTGATCTGGAATACTATGTTCATTGTTGGACGTAGAATTATTTTATTTTATTTTTTCTTTTTCATTTTAGCTGGTGTCGACTATTACAAAAGACCCATTGATTTTGCTGTTTACTTCACCAGAGCTTATTAACTTCTCATCTTGTTAAGTTTAATTCATATTTTTGGTGTGAAATTCTAAAGTTCATTAAGCCTGTGCATCATTACAAGTTTTTATCATTTCTTGATAGTTATGCAGTTTTACATTATAAAATTGGAGATTTATAATTTAAAAATTATGTAACAGTTGCTTACGTAAACTAAATTGTAAATCTTCATTGTCTTCAGTACTTATATGTGTTACTAGATAAATGAACCAAGAACCATTTCAATTTACTTATTCAGCAAAAACATCGTCGATTTAAATAAAATTCACATTACATACACTGAGAGAGCGTCACGACTACAGATCATTACTCAGCGAGTCCTTCAGACTAAGATTAATAGCATCCATTAATTATTTTATTTTATTAATTTATATAGCCGAGTCTTGCCTCTTAATTAAGTACCTGTATTTTAAGGTTTATTCCAGTAATTTTCAGATTTGAGTTTTTTTATAATAAGGTTTGAATGAAAGAGTGATAGATGGTATCTCTTTGTTGTACTTGTAGTCTCGTGATGGAAACTTAAATAGGTGTTAAAGTTTTAAGATAACTGGATTGCGTGAAATATTATGTGTCTAAAAAGGTTTAAATTAATTAGATGATGAGGTTAAAGAGCTGTGATATGCGTCGACCCCAAAAAGATATCAGGGCACATTAACTCTGAATTTTTGCGCCCCAGTTTCGTTATTCACTCACAATTAATTTTTTTTTACTCCTTGCTTCATAATATCTTGCCCAAGAATGTTTCCAGACTAACATTAACTCCAAGTCCAGGTTTTTTTCTGCATCAATGTCAATGATGACCAAGATAAAAATGAAAAGTTCACAATTTGTCACTTTTTTTTACATTGCTGCTCAGTAATGTAGTACCTATATTATTGAAATGTTAAAAATGAAATTAATTCAATTGTGTTTTGAACAATTAAGCTACCGATCAAGTAGAATTAATCAATGGTTCTATATCGTTTCCAAGAACGTCGAACGGTAACAATTAGGTAGTTCTCTGAAATGCCAGGTCTGACTCTGAAACGTTTCGCTTCGATGGTTCAACATAGAATAATATTACTGATGCTCGGTGCATATCTTGGAATATTGAACCAAATTAATCGGTAGAGAAAATGTAACTGTCTTGGATGCTATAGACGTAGCAAGTATAGAATGGTGGAGTAACTGTAGGACCGAATTCTAGTTTAGACACAGTTAAATTCTTAAGCGAAATGGATCATGAAAAAGGCTACAAGTAGAAGAAAGACGAATTTGGGAATGAAGGTATGGTAAAAGACAATATTTTGAATGTGTATCAGTATTTCTGCTGATATGATAGTGATGATGAAAAAAACATCTGGTGTGCTCAATCATTACGCTTAACTGGCAATCTTAAAGTCAAAGAGTTGGATAGAGGTGTATAGAAGTAGTAATTTTTAAGTCTCATTTAATAAGCAGGGGTGAGTTTATTGACAAATCGAAATTGAATCTCAATATCCATATACGGGTATGTGATAAAACCCTTACCAACATTGAAGACAATGATTTAACACATAATCTCACCAAGACTTGCAATGCAAATCCGAATTAATCGCCATAGAATATAACAATAACTAATCACATTGGAGCTCGACTACTAAACAATGCATAACACTTTATAATATTCATAGGCAATATTGCCGTATCCCGGGGGATTGTAACGCCACGCAAATTTCCGGGGTTAAGCAGCATCACTTAGATCGAAATCGCTGAAGGGAACTAACTTACTGTTGAAGATACGATACGTAATACGAATAATTTTGATAATACATTCAAGGAGGAATTGTGATTTGTTTTATGGCTGGTGTCATTGATAATACAAAAAAAACTGGCAAGTGCAAAGGGGGCCAGGGTTGCGGAATTTGTTCGAAAGAGTCACCACGGCCCTGGAACGCAAAGGGACACGGATGGGTTTTCGTCAGTAAGAGTCTGACACGGCTTTCCGCTCCAGAGCGGAAGAAGTCATTTGATGATATCCCATCCTTAAAAAAAAAAAGAGCAATGGTATTTATTTATCTAATTTCTTGAAAACCTTAATTCGAGTTTGTCCCCCAAAAGTAACTCCCATACTCAAAATATAAACTCTAAATCGACACAGTCACTGTACAACAGCAATAATGACAAACTAAAGTTAAAGAGAAATACGAAAAAACATTTTGCCTCATCTAAAGTATTATACTCAGGACCCCACCTTATAATTCGTGTTTGCTACAACTAATCTAACGAGACTGTCATCCTTCAACTATTAATAATGAGTAATACCTAATACTAGCCTCGGAATTGATCTGAGGGCCCTTGAGATTTTCTTCGTAACCTAAATCTGTTTGACCTTTCCAATTACATGATAATTTATTGTCGGATGGCGACCTTTTCATTTAAACCTATGGAGTGCTAAATTGTAATAGCACTGGAAAAATTAACATCACTAGCTTTGTTAATATTGCAGGATTGTAATAACAGAGACTTTTTAGTTACCTTTGCAACGAATTACCTATTCCAATATACCATGTTCTCTGCCATGGTTGAGGAATTTGTTCGAAAGAGTCACCGTAGCCCTGGAACGCCCTCTGCTTTAGAAGGAACACGGATGAGTTTTACTCAGTAAGAGTCTGACACGCCCTTCCGATCCACCCAGAGCGGAAGAAGTCATTTGATGATTTCCCATTATAAAAAATAAAAAAATACACTATGTTCTATCACCTCATGCTTTGCAAATAATGGACCATTCTCAATCGCAGAAAGAACTCCTGTTTCCCAACAGTGGACATTATAGGTCACTTGTGCTTGAATAATGGTCCATTTGTCAAGTTTAGAAACTAACACAGGTTTTTCAAAACAAACATGAATTTGAATAGCCATACCCTGAGTTTGCTCGTTCCATCGCGGAACCCAATGCTTTCTACCAGGCAATAATGAGGTCAAGAGCGCACTTAGAACCTATAGAAAAATGATTTTCCTACCGCTCTATATTAGCATTCAACATCCACCCCTCAGTTGTAACTTACGTCATAAATTCATTGCGTGAACTTTGTTAAAGTGACGTACAACGTTGACGTCAATGTATGACACAAAAGCGAAGCGAGCGTACTCTAACAAGTTCAGAATTATTCGGGAGCCATTGTTTAGACCCGAGCGGTAACCAATCGCTGCATCGGTATTGGCGGTAGCCAAGTGAAGTGAATGGTAATTCACTTCGGATCACTTCGTGAATGCGAAATTCGAAGTCAGTGTGGTTGAAAGTGTATTCAATTTTGGAACTCCGATTAAAGTTTGCGTGGAGAATAATTGTGTGGGTGACAATGCCAGAGGTCAAGGTTTCTTTTAAAACTTGAACGGTACAAGGATTAATTTGTTTGACGAAAATTCAGAGACGTGATCATGGGTGTCAATATTATATAATAATAAACAGATATTTTCTTAACTTCTAACTAACGTTTTATAATAAACTAGCTTTTTCTCGTGACTTCGTATGCGCATATCCCGTTTTTTTCCCGTTGCCGTAGGAATTTCGGAAAATCCTCTCTTATTGCTCCCCTACGTAGTGTAGGGAAGATCTTCCGTTACTGACTGATTGAGTGACTGACAGGCAACGCACAGCCGCAACTACTGGTCGTAGAAAGTTGAAATTTGGCATGTAGCTTCCTTGTGTGTGCAATAAGAAATTTCGAAAAATCGGGATATGTGCGTATGAAGCCGCGGGCAAAAGTTTAATAGAATATAAAATTCTGTGTTGAGAAAAGTCACAATTGATATACCATATGGAAATATGATATGATAATCATCCTTATACAGAAGTCTAACCACTTGGTAACTACTTCAAGACTGGGTTCTGTACCTTAAATGTGTTTTTCACGGACAAGGTTCTTCCTATATATAAACTATAAACTTTGCGCGAGTTCACAGGTATGCTCAGAGGTGAACGACTGGCGTGGGTGTTGGTGTACACCTGCCGGTCCACCCTTCAGAGTTGTCTAGCGTGACGATGTCGGTTATGGGAACTTATTTGTAGAAATGGAAACTTGAAAGGGAACTCTAAAACTTACAAGGCGTTGGAAATTAGTTCGTTAATTATTTCTCAGTAGGTGATGTTTTATGAAGCGCGTGTGATTTAAATTTTTAGATACAAATTTCGTAATTCATTTTCAACCTCTTATAGAATTAGAAAGTGCCAATCCATTCTTTTTTTTCATCATCATCATCATCATCATCATCATCATCATCATATCAGTCAATGATAGGCCTCCCGCCTGGATATAGGTTGCCATAATCGCCACGCTTGGCAGGAGGGTGGCGATTGCAATGTAGCTGTTGTAATGCACAGAGAATGCTGCTGCCCATTCTCTGGTGACTCCCTTAGTCGCCTCTTACGACACCCACGGGAAGTGATGGGATGGTGCTATTCTTTGTCCGACATCACACACAACTTTTTTGTTGCGTAATGAATAATCATTTTACCTTTGTTGTATAACGTGTTAGTATGAACACTAATTATAATATACCCAGTTGCTGAATTCGAAGTTAGAAACAAGTCAAACGACTTTTATGCCAAAATTTTACATATTTTCAGGCTGGAAAATTAAGGTAAAAAAAATACTCAAAATCGAGGAACCGAGGGCTACTGTTATATCATCTTTAATTTGAAACGAAAAAAAACACATTTTTTTTTAATCATTTGCCAAACATCATTGTTCCTCATAATCCTCTGCTAAGAACAATAATTTACACCAAAGTTTTCTTCTAAGCCCAAAAAGAAACAAGAAATATTCCACCCCGTTCCACCCTTAGCTTTAACCTGCCGAGTTTATAAGGGGCACCCCTTATTCCGGCCATAATTGTACAACAGATTATAAATTAAGCCAGGTGGCTTAATTAAGTGTAGCCTTTGCGTTGGGGTGGCTATGATTTGAGGGAGACTTGTCTTGTGATGGATGTTTGGATGTTTGCTCGACACGAATGGTGGATGAAGGGATGAAGGGTGATGATTTCTTAATTTAATGAACTTCCGTTTTAAAAACGGTGTTGTGCGGTGAATTCAATCGGGTCGGGTTTTTTGAAAAAAGCGGATATTTTTTATTTTTGCTGTATCCTTTGCTTTATATCAAATACTGAACATAATCTTGAAATATGACCATGCACTTCTGAAACACTCTATATTTATAAAACACATACAAACAGTTCTACCATGGGATATCATTAACTAATCTGGTCAGAAGAGATCAGATCAGCATTCGCTCCATGTAAAATACTCGTTTTCAGGTGAATACCGTTTGACTGGGAGCTGATCTCAACGGCAACGTAATTACTATAAGAAAAAAATAAAAAAGGGAAGTTTTTTAATCGACTTAAAAAAAGGAGGAGGTTATCAATTCGGATGTTTATATCGTTTTATGTATGTTCGGGCATTACTCCGTCATATATGGACGGATTTGCGAAAGAGGTTTATTTCGAATATGATACCATTTAGTTTCGTTAAAATCGGATGAAGGACTTTGGAGATTAAATTGATATGGACTGGTTGGCATTTTTGGATGTAGGACTAAAAAGTGAAAAATAAAATCTTAAAAAAAACCGACTTTTCAAAGAAAAACCAGTGCACAGTACAAAATAACTTCAATTTTGGAAGTCGATGTCAAAAAACGAAGAAACCACACCAGAAACACCGACTTCCAAAATTAAAGTTAGTTTGTAGTGGTTTTTCTTTGGAAGTCGATTGTATTTTTTTTGTAAAAGTATTTTTAATTTTAGTTTCCTTATAAATATTTGTTCCTATACTTCGTACATTGTGTGTGCCAAATGACATGTTCTCTTTCTTTCTTTCATTATTTTTACGACTAGTTAGATAAAGATTTTGATTACATTTTATTGATTTCAGTAAAGTTTCCTAAAAGCGAAGGTTTCTATCTAATTTTTATTCTTGAAGCTATTGAGTTGTTCTTTTAGAATATTTTTCTTTCAGTCCGAAGTTTAGAACTTTCCTTTTAGGCAATACAATTTTTTCTTCAATGTTATGTTAACATTTTTTTTAATAAGCCCTCGAACATGACCTTCATATTTAAAACATCTATTCAATTTTTTTACCTAATCAAAATGAACTCTAACATTCCAAATATTTAAGTACCTACCTATTTTATTGGTTAAAATATTTCATGTGTAATTAAGATTTATTTGTGCTTAGCATTTTTCAGGATGTTTTCTCAATCAATAAACTCGTGCACACGGCTACAAAAGGTGTGGCAAATTCATTATAAATATATGTCCTGTTATTTTTATATTCTGCACAAGAAACTCTATCAAAAAGAAATCCTTTCTTCTTTTCTTTCTTTGACTATAGTCCTGCAGTGCCTTAAACCATGGTCACCCTACCGTTATCTTAACCAGCTCCTTGTTAACTGTCACCTACACAAAGTTAACGGAATAACAACGATTGTCCAAACAATTATCGTTATCCGTTACATGAAGCAGAAGACTTCTGAGCGAGGTTAGGGGGGGGGGCAATGTGGTAGTTAATGGATGAACTTGCGGTTAAGTTTCCTTACAATAGGGCATGGTTTTGGTTTATTTATCGTGCCTTTGTTTGGGACTGTGACTTTTGTAAGTACTAGTGATGAATGGTTGATTTAATGAGTCGTTATTGGTATCTTCGTTGAAAAATTATTTTAATTAAGATTAATTTTATGCCAGTTTTTCTCTATGGTAGCACCATTTCCAATCAAGTAACTTGGATTACAAGAGCATAGAGCTTGGAACATAGAGCTTTCCCGAAGCTTTTTTCTAGAAGGTAGTTCTTTTTTTAATTTAACCTCTTTACTTCAAAATAAATGGTCAGTTCCATATTAGGAACTGCTGGACAGAAACCATTAACGTTAAGGTTAAATGTAGCAGATGTTCCAAAATGGTTGTCAACAAGCACATTCCTTAAATCCAATTGATACAATGTTCGGGACGAAGTTTTTATTGGCTTACGAAACTTTTGAATTTTGTAAGGCTTCCTTCTACGTTTCTATGTCAAAAGTCGGAACGTTTTTCTTCACCATGGTTATTTCTAATCGGTAATGGCAAATACTCTGAAGACCACGTTGATTATAAACTACTGTTAGCAGCAGTTTTATCCGTGGATAAAAAGTGTCCCATGTAATTTTGCAGGAAATGGTCTACCCGTGTGCCAAGTTTCATTCAAATAATCAAAAGACAGAGAGATTTTTATCCCGGGAGAATTTTCCCTTTCGACTTTCACGTGGGCGAAGCCATTGGAGGAAGTTTGTTTTTTATAATTAACTTTGTCCTTAAAGTTTTTCATTGTAAATAAAATTGCTCTAAGTGAGCACCTATCAAAAAGGCTAACAACTTTCTAGGGTATATAGGAGTACTATAGACAGAAATCAACCATGAAATAAAACACACTCGCAATAAACAAAAGACAATCTTCCAAAACTATAATAACAACTATCCTCCCTATATCTTTCCGTCACACACTAGTTCACATTGTCAATAAGGACCTCTTTAGCATTTCACACGTCTTTCTCCACACTATCATCTCGAACCTTCTATTTAACGCCAGCTTCGTCTTCGAGCACACGATCTTTCATCGCATAATCAACATTTCTCGCTGAAGCCATAGAAGAAAAATATGTAGATGCGAAACGGTTGCTTGTCTTTATTATATCTCTACAAAATTTCGCTCAAGTAACGTTCATCGAAAATATTGGCAACTCGGACTTGGGTAAACTCAGAAACAAATTCAAGGTCGCTCAGTACTGTATATACGCAGCTCCTTTGATGGTCAAAAATATAACTATCTGGAAAAGAACTGAAAGCTTTAGAGGCTCTAAATTAAGTGTCATTCCATCTATATTTTCTGTGACTTATATGGTGTACATGATAAAGAGTATACTATTCTATTCTATTAGCCATTGGATTTACTGACATAGCTATTTGTGTTTGTCAAAAATCTGATGACCGCTGGGTCAGACTAGTCCTGAACTAAAGTCGGCGTAATGGTAAGCTTAGAGAAGGAATCTCCTCCGCTAGATCAACCAAAAATTAAAAAAAAAACGACTGGGAAGACCTTGGTGAAGGAAGAACTGGGCATCGTGGTGCTTGGGAGTGCGGCCTATGTGCAGCACGGAACTGTGATGGAGTGAGTATTTGAGTACCAATACAAACCAATCCCGGTTAAATGCTACAATACGACCCTCAAAACTGTAGACAGTTCTCGTTTCTGAGTTTTGAAAAAATTAATAAAGTTAACCTACGTCAGAAGGAGATTAAAATCAGTAGGTATTAAGAATGGCAGCAGCAGCAAACGAAAAAGGGTTTCGCGTCTAGACAATTTTATTATTCTTTGCGAAAACCTAGTGAGTGTGTTTATTCTCCCGTTCTGCCGTGACGACGCTGCCACAGATAAGCAACACTCTTGTTTATATAAATTACTCGTACATAAACGTCATGTTCCGGAGACGAAATGTGTTAGATCCTGTGATGAGTAACTGGCAACTGTGTTTGTGGGTCGTTATTGAGCTTTTATATTTATATTTCATTAAGAGACAGGTTTATACTAAAGTGTCTTTTTTTGTACAATGAGTAAGCCCGCAAGGGCTGGTGGAGTGCAGTGATTGAGACTGGTGGAAGAAATATGGGTCGTCCGGAAGCGAGATGAACAGACGACCTCGTCGACATGCTACCGCATCAGGTAGACCTAGAATAAGGGTAGCAGAGGAAAAGAGAGACTATATATGCTCCGCAGAAGACGAAATGGGTTTGCCTGATGATAATGATGATGATGTTAGAGAGTAAAATCATTCTGGGACCTATCAGTAAATGTATCGATAATTAAACGTTCCCCACGTTAGAATATAATGGCATTAAATTAAAAATAGGAAGACGTGGATACATAAGTGACACAATCCTCTACATCGTCTATCAACTCTCTTAACTAAGTTAGGGTCGGCTTCGATTCTAACTGAATGCAGCTAAACACTAGTATTTCACATAGAGCGATTGCGTCAGTATTAGCATTTATTTTTCTCTACGTGAAAATGCATATTGTTTTCATGTAATGCTGATCACGCTTACAAGGGCTTACAAAATCTCATTAGTATTACAGGTTCTACAGTCATATCCAAACTTCCATTTACAAGAAGCGTCGACATAATTATTTCATTATGTTAACCACGAATGCAATGTAACTACAAAATCGATGTGCTTAGTATATTCCAATACAAAATCAACAGCGAACCGTAGTCAAGCAGTTATTAGAAACAAAAGCATTAACAACATTATCCCAGTAACAGTTATTCCGAACAATGACCTAATCGACAACACCGAGCCTTTGTTTACTATAACGAAATATATCCAGTAACAACCGGTTTTAACCAGCTATAACTGGATCGATTAGGTTCGGGCGCGCGGTATTAGTAACACCGCTGTTTAGTTTTGGCGGGACCTGTCAAATGCAACGATATTGAGCGGTCGTACTATAGTTGATGGGGTGCCAAATAATATGAGAAGCGCTGTTGCAAATTTTGTCGTAAAATTAAATATTCGTCGAGCGATACTGTCATTGCTAAAGCTGGGGATTGTATTATAAAAATAAACTTTGAGACCAACCAACTCAAAATGCTTTTAGTAAGCTCATCTCTTTGGTATAAAAGTGCTACACAGCAAACTATAGCATTTAACTAGTTTTTATTTCATTTCTCGAAACCTAGAGAAAGAACAATACGCAGAATCGTATTGTTCTTTCTCTAGGTTTGTTTCTTTTTTGAAATCTCAAAAAATACGATGTTGTGAGCGTTTTTAAATCTATGATAAGCAGAGACAGCGTGTGACGTCACTCGCAACTCACACCATAGTGAGTTTGCGAAATCCAGTATAAACATCTTTTTCCGTGACAAGGACAAAGGAAAATAAGAAAAAAAATATTTTCATTTTGTGTCATATCATCAGCCCAATGACGTCCACTGCTGGACATAGGCCGCCCCCAGGCTTTGCCTTAATCACCACGCTTGGCAGGTGGGTTGGCTATCGCAGTGTAGCTGTTGCAATGTACAGAGAATGCTGCTGCCCATTCTCTGGTAAGTCCCTTAGTCGCCTCTTACGACACCTACGGGAAGTGATGGGAAGTGTCATATAGTACAAACATATCGTAAATATCGTATGTAGATTTATCATAGTTGTCAGGTTTGCAATTTCCAAACTAATGCACAAAGACATTGATCAAAATTAATGGTTTTTCCAAGTGGGACTTAAAAATATTAGCACACTCATCACAAAATGAGATGGAATGCAAACCCTAGTAATGCTACCAACAAAATCGTTTACTAATGCAAACAAAATCACACTTTCATTAGAAAAATTCGCATCAAAAATCAGTCTCCACTCAATCTTTTACTCACAATGGCAGAATAAGAATGAAATCTAAATTCTATTTATCAAGATATTCTTAGAAAAATCTAGTTTCAAAATGGTAATGCTGTAACAAAAGCTGTGTTAAGGCGAATGTGCTCAAGATTCCAAAGAATGAATAGTATGGAATTAAAAGAATCATTAGATACAAATCTGTACATAAGATCATCACATTTTCAGGAAAGGGTTGCATTGATGATTATAATGATGATGATAATAAATGTCTAATGAATAGTTGAAAACAATAAAACTCATTATTTTTGTGAAAATTACAGTTTTTTAAAGTCATCTGTTGGCTAATTGGTGTGTGAATGTGTTTTATTTATACACCAATAAGCCAATTGACTGCTGCGCTGCGTGTTGCAGGTTCGATTCCCGCAGTGAACAAATACCCATAGCCACCCATGATACAGTAGAAATTCCCAGTGAGAGGTAAAGTTTAAAAACAAAAATATATATACATTTAAATATATAAATGCGCGAGTTTGTTTGGATGAATGTTAGTTACTCAATCACGCCGCAAAGGCTGAACGAATCTAGATGAACTTTGGCACAGATATAGATATAGTCTAGAATAGCTCTTATACCTCTTTAAGTTCTCTTGGCATAATTTCGTGATTTGAGGCGGCCATCTCATCCAACCCAAGAAACATAACTGTCCGTGCTGACAATTTGACATTGGGCACGAGCGGCCATTTTATGACATTCATTGTTTTTCCCGATGAGTCAATGTTAAATAATATATTCGTAAGAGTTAGCTCCAAATTGCAAAAATCTGAACTATACCGAATGAGTGGACTATCTGAGAACATCAACCAACCCGCACTGTAGAAAGGAGGTCTGAGACCCAGCAACGGGAATATTACAGGCTGACTATGCAGAGAACATGCCCCTTAAGCGCGTGATCTATCAAGACTAATGTGGCTCGAATAGAATCGTAACAGTAATTGTTCGCAATGTCATGCCCTTTGCATTTAAGCTGTTGTATTAAGCCACCCTTTGTACCAACCCCAATGAGGGACGAATGGAAATTATTTTTTGAAGCTGCCTTGAATTCTGTAACAGTTTGTTTATGCAGGATTTTGGGTTTTCATTTGATGAATATGGTGTAAGCTTTGATGCAAGATGATGTCGGTTTGAATAATAATTTGTTGGCCTTTCCAATCAAAAAGAGCAGGCGGGATTTTATCTATTCTTATTATGGGGTGTTTGGAGTTCAAATTTTGAGTTAGATGTTTAAAAAATTAAGCTTCATAAGCCAATCATTTTAAACGTCATTCATCATTTGAATTTATATTAATCGTCGCAAAAACGTGCTCTGTACTAACCTTTCGAAACTACAATCTTGGTTTGACACTATCGGTTTCTATCTTATCAACATCTAAAAAATCAGTACCTATAGTGCATTTTTATACAAACTAACGTCTTTGTGTCTTTGGTGACTGGTCTATGATGTTTATGATTAACATTTTTTTAAATGTTAAATACTCATCCAGTTTATCAATTTATTATACGACATAAAATTGACACATGATCAAGAAATCTTGACATCTACTTGACTCTTGGGGATAAAACATTCAACAAGATGAATCAGTGGATAGGATCTTAACACTAAGCTTAGTAATTTCTTTTCTAAAATCATTAATAAATCTTATTCTACTTAAATGCTCAGCTGAATAAAATCTGTCGCTGTTTTTATCTTAGTCATCTCTATTTATTTCATTAGTATCTCGCACTCATCCCAATTTTGTTCATTGCAACATATATTTTTCCTTCATATCTGAAGTTGATATCTATGAGTCTTCACCTTAGTAGTCACCCCTTTCTAAATAATCACACGGTTCATTCGTCGCTATTTTGATATTCTTGTCCACACATTAACACTCAAACTGTCCTCAAGATGTTTTGGTTACTGAACTTAAATATTCTGTTTTATTTTTATCGTTGATATGTTAGCCTTTGACCACAATCTCACTTAATGGAAAGAGATGCTGTAGTCGACAATGAATCACTCTTGCATTGAAGTAACATATTCCCCTTTAACTAAAAAAACTTTCAAGTTATAACTACCATGAAACACAGCATTTCCAAAATCAATATTGGGACAAAAAACTCTTCAAGGTCAGAAAGTTTCTCACAATCTTGCTCACGTACCAAGCTATTTTCTCACCAAACCCATCGTTGGGGCAATAAACCGTTTATGCCTTCCGGTGTAGGCAGCAGTCAAGGTCGGGAGCATCGTTATGCATACCATACTCCCCAGTTTACTTTGATTCATGGTCTTATGGAAATTCTTTGATATCCATTGCGTATTTTGTTTGTTTGAGGTCAGAAATGTCAAGTACTAAATCATTAACTATTTTTGTTGTTTAATCTCGACTGTTCCACATTTGGGCAATAGTCCCTCCTATGGTTTTCCAATCATCTCTTTCTACAGTATTACTAACAACTTCTTTCTCTTTGGACAATCAATTGGTATTTTCTACTAAGTTATTAACAAGTCCTGATTTTCGTAACATTATAAAAAGTAAAAATTGTTCTTTTGTACACATTCTTTCACTAATGGAAAGCTACACTATTGCCGAGACCCTATAGATTTAGATTCTTATGCCAGAAAAAGTAAAGTTCATGTAAAAAGGCCTAAAGAGCAAAGCCGCACTAAAAAACCTCTGAATGATGAAGTTAGAGCTATGTCACTTTTTAATGAGGAAGCTACAGAGTTATTACTGAGGGATATTTTCATCGACATTGACCTGAAATCTGAGTGTTTTATAGGTCAGGCTCACCTAGTCATAGCGCTGCTTTTAGATGATGCAGCTTTTGTGGCTATGCGTTCATTGTCTATAGCAGATGTTTTAATAACACAGAGCTTTGTTATAAACAAACAAGTTGGGCGATTTCTATTCTTGAAATTCGATAAAAAAGCTAAAAATATAGTGCAATGCAATTTTTGGCACGCAAATATAGTATAGCTCTGGGTGAACATAATCATATCCCTTGTTCACAAGTTCTTATAAAATGAAACTAAAAACAATATAGTCATTATATCTATCTTTTGCTGCCAGAAGCACTAATGTAACAACTTAAAACCACTATGATTCCAGTTTGGGAGGGAGATGGACCTACACAAGACGCATAATATTCTCTCTGTATCATAACAGAATCACGATGGCATACGTAGAACCTTAATTTCTTCCATTGCAATTGTAAGAGGAGACAGTTTCATTTTTAGGTCCAATAATTAGTTCAAACTGACTACTTCTAATAAAGACAATACACACCAATTTGGAACCAACAGCTCCCACAAAATAGGCGTCATACATGACGCACACATTTCTGACAACTGTACAAATATACACAACATCATGCATCTAGACTCGCACACATAGCTTAAGCAAAAAGCTTTGAGGTATGCAGCATCGCACAAAAATGTTCTACAGAAACATACTCAGTCGAAACCGGGTCATGTGCGAATGTTTTCAAACCTATTCGTAAAATTTTCTCATTCCAGTTGGCGGATTGACAACATTTGTATAAACTGTAAACAGTTATCGGAAGCTGGGCAGTGATGGGTAATGCTAGCCAATGCTGGCCCATCGCCTATAAACATTGTTGTTTGGTGAATTAGCTGCGTGGGATAGCAAGGATAAATGCAATGGTATACTGTTCGAAAATAATTTGATGAAAATGTAAACAAATGGGTAAGAAAACCTAATTATGGAACGCAAATTATAGTGACACTTAGAACTTGAAATTGTGGATGGCAATTGTAGGACCCTTGCTAAAAACAATTTTAGTGATTTGTTCCGATTATTTGATTTAAACTCTAAATCCTAATAAATTAAACTACGAGTAGCTCAAAACACTAACAGATTCCAAATTTATTTTTGATAATTGAGGTTATTTTTATAACTGAACTAGCGAAACGCCCCGGCTTTTGGTATTAGTGAAAATCGTATCAAAATGGCGGATTTTGATACGATTGGTTTACAATATGTGTAGGTAAAAATGGTGAGTAACAGTGATTGCATAACAATTTAACCTAAACAGGATTATTATCAACGCTTAAGATAAAACGTTTTGAAAAAGGGTGTTACCAGTCGAACATGTAACACATATAATCTCCAGATCGCTAAAGAGGTACAGAAACATGCCTGTGGCACCCACGCTGGGAAACAGTAAAGAATGGTATTATAAGAGACAAACAGACCTGTGTAATTTTTTCTATAGAAACAATACAAAATTGCTTTTTAATTGTATATTATTTCATTTCAAACAATCATTATTTTAACATCCAATTACTTCTTAAAAAAGGAAATCAAATAACTTATTAGGATTTTCCAGAACAAATCTCGGTATCCGTTTCCTATTAAGCTTTTCCAGTGAAATTGCTCGAGAGAACTCTCATCTTTCCCGTTATTTCACGAAACGAGCAAAATCAATTAGTAATTCTATATGAAACGTAAATAAAATTCTAAAAATGTTAAATAAATCTCGTCATAAAGAAAACGTTTGTCCGAATCAAATAAAAGTATCTTAGTTTATTAAAAGAAAAATCGGTGCGAACTACGTGACCCGATTATAGTCTCTATCTCTTTGAAAATAAAAACGATTATTGTTTCGAAAGTTGCCGCTGGAAATTTTTCATTACTCCTCTAGCTTCATTTTGGTACCACGTTTGTTTTGTGGTGTGGTGCAAGTGAAAAGAGATATGAATCAAATACTTGTATATTTTTGTCAAATTTTATAATACAACATATGGTTAAAACACCAAATTTTAGCATGATAAAGAATGTTGAAGACATGTGTAAACAAAACCATACATCAATTAATAAAACCTCATAAGGTACATATTTCAACAAGATCAAAGCTAACTAAATACTTCATAATTCGTCTAAATTACCTCAGACAGCTAATGTCTAAAATGATTCTACCGACCGATGCATCAGCAGTCGTAATAATAATAATATTAATCACAGTCGGAAATAATTCTACACCTCAGCACTATGCGTTAATTTCTATACCAGATTCATCTTCGTTTCAGATGAAAGAACGGCTAATTATTGCCTTAATCACTGAGTAAATTAGACAACGGAACGAATTTGATGAATATATAGGAGCGTCGTACTTTTTTGTCGTACAAAGAAATTATTATAAGGAAACATATTCCCGGGATTAGAAGAAGCCTATGTGCTATTCCAGACTACAATCTATCTCAGTACCAAATTTCATTCAAATCCCTTCAGCCGTTCTGACTTGATTGAACAACAAATGTCCATCCATTTATACAACATTTCGCATTTATAAAAAGTCTATGACACTCAGTATTTCTGTGTCTTTCTAGTTGTGAAATAATTATTTTAATTGGATTGTTAGTTTCACAGATTTCCTCCTGTAAAACAAACAAACAACTTATTATTGTAACAGTTTAGAATACAGAAAACTGTCCCAGTTTTAAAGGTCAAATCAAAAAACAAGTTTAAACATCAATCAAAACAAATTTTAGACCTATTTCAAGCAAAAACGTTGAAAATAATAGAACTAAAACATAACTTCAGGGGACTATTAATCTATCAAATGATTTGCAACTCCTATTCATCCTTTGTTCAAACTTTTTGACGTAAAATCATAGTTTACAAGTCTAATGTTTTAACCGTTTTAATTAAATCAACAAAGTAAAATTATTAGTGGAGTAAGTTTTTGGAACAGTTCCAAATTCTATATTAAAATGTACGTTATCTTCGCACAGTAAGCGGGGAAATTAATAAACTTGAATTAGTTTTTAAAATGTACTGGGGACGTTGCTAGTTGAATCTGCTGGGACAACATTTTGTTATTTTTCGCCTTTTTTGTAGTGTTATTAACTGGTAAAGGAGCTAATGGCTAAATAATAACAGCCGCACGGATCGATTGTCAAGGTTAAGCAACTCTTGCCGAGGTCGGCCTGTGGATGCGTAACTATCTCACCTATCCATCTCATCCGTGCTTGGAAAAACACTTTAAGCCGTTGATCCCGTCTGTCCTTTGTAAGTCTATGGCAATCGTTACGGATTATCAAAAGCCAGAAAATCTGACACCATTCTTGTCAGGAAGTGTCGTGTTAACCAGTTACTGGGTTTTGGATGTGTCAGATAGGCAGTCACTCCACGTAAAATACTGGTATTCAGCTGAATCCGGGTTAAGTGGAAGCCGACCCCAATATATGTAGTTGGGAAAAGGGTAGACCTATTGTTGGTGATGAAATATGTTTTTTCTTTATAGAAGAAGGAATTATAATAAGACGACTTAGTTGATGAACAAGATGTGAATGTGAACGTGAATGCAAATGGATGTTCAAGTGAAGGATTTGATGCTGAATTAATGTTGGGGTTTTTGGGTATGAATGTCTGTGTGCTACTTCGACACGGCCTAGTACGTAAACTCGTTTATAGCAGAATCTGTGGCGTTCTATAAGTAATTTTAGTTCCAAAATACGTACTTATAAAAACTACAGAAAAGTAGAGAAAAGAGCCAAAAAAAGCCATCAACGAAAAATTTCGAAAACTAATTTAAAAGCGCTCTCTCTAATTTTAGAAGCCACTCCAGCATAGTGGAACAATAACAAAATAAAATAAACGGATCATAGTCCAGCTGATGGAAACGCATTGGTACAGTTCCAAGCCACTCGCATTAAACAAATCAGAATCCCGATTTACAATATTGCTGCACTAAAGCAAATGAAAGGTGAAATAACTTTAAAGTCATGATACTACTTTTCTACCCAAATCAACTTGCAGAATCCTAATCAACGCTTTATATTCGCTACACAAATCATGTGACACAATCAGAAAATTCTCAATACCAGCCATTTAATTTTCAACTCTACATCCTTTAAGATAAAATCTACTTCCCAACTGATTGAATTTAGCAAAATCTTCACATTTAAAATCGCCATCGCTTATGGCTTGTGCCTCTTCTCCGTTGGTAACATTTGGATGGGGGCCAACTGACTGACCAAGACTGGCCTCGGACGGTATTATTTCCACCATTTAGTCAGTTTCTTTAGTTAGTCAATTGATTAGTCATAAGTATTTTGGGGTTGGGATTCGAGGTCAGTGGCTCAGAAGGGTTGGTTTCTATAAAAGAATTTTGTTGTTCTATTGTGAAGAGAAAATCGTGTTTGAAGGAACGGAGGGCGTATTGTTGAGTTCAGTTTGGCTATCAGTGGTATCACCTTTTTAAATGTACGCGTTACACGTTGTTGAATTATGAGCTTTAATTTTGTTTACTTTTAGGGCTGAGATTTTTTAATACGTAGTCGAATAAGTTTTACCTTGGGATATGGCCGTTTGACAGATTCTAATATAATAATCTGTCATATTTATTTTTCCATAAAGTAATCTGAGCATTGGAAAAACTGCCTTCAGAATGATTAAAGTCTGCGTAATATATATTTTTACAGAATGCTGGAGATCTTTTTTAAATTCCCATGGGCTGGTTTGAGAAATATCACTTCAATGAAGTTGACCTCAAAATAAAGACTAAAAAGATAATTCATTGTCTTGTTAGTAATAAACTTATAGCTGGTATACGAAAAGCAAGAAGGGGACTACAAATACTCGTTTAAAGAACCAAACATGACATGCTCAATGAACAGTCTCATAGCTCAAGGCAATTTTTGCAACATAACCAACGAACAGAAATGATCACTACAAGGAAACGGAAAGTATTTTCGAATAAACTTCAATCCAGCAATGTTAGCCACCGATACCAATAACCCAACACAATAACGACTCATAAACACATAACAGCCGACCTTGTACACCAAGGTTTAGAATTCGGCACACAACGCTGCGTTTGTTCTAAAAACGATCTGCATGGCGGTCGTTAACCAGCAATGTACTCGTAATTTTGTTGGGATTGAGGAAGGGTCGTGTTATTATTGTGTTATATTTGGGTTTTAAATAGATTGAAGATTTATTGAAGAAAGGAAGAAAGAAAGTGTTTTATATGTTTTAAATTAGAACGATAATAGAATTTACGCAACTGGCAATAAGGAAACCTTTCGACTGGTAGAGATGCACTTGCATACGGAAGAATTAGGTCAAGCAGTAATTAACCAAGAAGAAAGAGAAACATGATTCCCCTGTGAGAAAGAGAGAGAGACGAAGCTACGCACGACGAATAGCACTATCCCTTTTTCACATTGGATTCATGATGGACATGACACGACATATAAAGGGTAAAACTCATTATAAGAAAATAAATTCAATCACAGCTGTACACAACACTAAGTTGCATACGCTATTTTGGCTTCCGTAAAAAGGCACAGTTCCTGTGGGATAATACATAGAAGAGACATTACAGGATAAAGCTAATATAGCATAAGAACAAAAGGATCATACATCAGTGCAATCGTTCGTCCCGGCTAATATTTGAAGAACTTTGACAGTCGTTACGGATAGTCAGAAGCCAAAATCTGACACCAGTCTTGCCAAAGAGCATCGTTGCCACTGGGCTGTGGTGGTCAGAGAGTAAGCAGTCGATCTGTGTAATATATTATATATTACCTGCCGTCTTGATTACTAAGTATAGAAACAGAAATGAAAATCTAATTCCTCTGCTAAAAGCAAGTCTCAAAACTTGCCGTGTTCGTCTCAGTAACTGAGTTAGTGTCATTGCGAGACCTTTAGGCTAATTGCATCGTCTGCTCTCAATCAGAATCGATTTCATTTTGATGGATTTAGCTTATTGAACTTGCAAGATGAAAGATATAGCAATGAGATTAATAATTGTTTTATAAGAAAGTAATTTTCTGATTTGCGTATCACTAAAATCTTTTTAGAATGGAATATTTAATAAGAATTTAAAGTAGTTGAACTTTTTTCGTCTGGCGTCGCCGATTTGCAGTAATGTTTTAAAATATAATTTTCCCTTTATAGTTAACTAGTTGCCGCCCGCAGCTCCGCCCACGTGATTGTCGAAAATTATCCTAAGGGAACATATTCCCGGGATAAAAAGTATTCTATGTGTTATTCCAGACTATAATCTACCACTGTGCCAAATTTCATCAAAATCCATTCAGTCGTTTTTGCGTGAAAGAGTAACAAACATCCACCCATCCATCCATACTTACAAACTTTGGCGTTTATAATATTAGTAGGATGTGCTTTACAAAAAATAAAAACACTGGACCCAAAACTTTATTCAAGCAGGTATTGAGTATTGACTCATAACACAAACAAACATGTTTTTTTAAATGTATGTTTTGTTTGTTTTATGATGAGTGTAGTCAAACTCATTACGTGAGCAGAGTACGGGCCAGCTCCAACACCGTGCTGGCGATGATAGCGGAGAGGTTGGACTGTCCTCTCATCCGTTATTGTCCTAACAGGCATGTACAGTAAAAAATGGTTGAATTTACGATCTTTTTAATTTAATTGGTGTAAGTATATAGTAATTAAATTAATGTAAATTTTAAAATTTAATTAAAGGATGAAAATTTAATTTATCGGTTTTTTGAGGATTTTAACTTAATGTATTTGTTTTACATTATTTCTGTTTTATTGACCGAATTAATGTTTATTTTTATAGTTATTGTGCAGTGGGTGTAATTTACCTGATTTTATAAATTTATATATTATATATTACCCTCATTTGCGTAGCGCAGACGGGTAAATACAATTGCTTTGCTACGACACTAACTGCCTTGGGCCTATAAACATTCTAACATTCAATCAACTTTAACTTGACTTACCTACTGAAATGTCACGTGGTCGGTTAGTTCCAAAGACTTAATATTTTTGACAATCGTTATCTCAGATATCATGTCATTTAGTATTCTCTGTGATAAAAATATTTAGCAAATGGTCAGTACAGAAAACCACTCATGTATATCAAACAAGGTATTATTATGCATGTATAAACATAATAGTTCTGCATGACATATTCCTGGCTCTCTGCCTATTACACAGAAAAACTTATTTATTTCGGTAAATATACGTATACATAACGTACAAAACATTTATTTTCATTAGAATGGTCAATTTCCACTAATATTCATTTTTACTCCATTTTGTCATGTATCACTCTTCATGCCATAGGTAGTTTGTAAAGTCTTGAGTTATTTATGCATTTAATTGTTAACACTATTATTCTCTTCTTCATCATCATCATACCAGCCGAAAGATGTACACTGCTGAACATAGGCCTCCCCCAATGGGGGGGGTCCCATAATCACCACGCTTGGCGATGCATAGAGAATGCTGCTGCCTATTCTCTGGTGGAGTCCCTTAGTCGCCTCTTACAACACTCACGGGAAGTGATGGCATGGTGCTATTCTTTTACGTCCGATACCTTACAGAACCCGTGATTATTCTCTTACATGGCTTCTATTAAAAGACAGGCTCATATTCTGACAAAAATCATAAGTAAAATGAATACAGTCAAGAAACGACAGTTTTAAGCAGGTTTGAAAATTTAACACGAAACAAATGTTTTAGAAAAATTCTATAGCTTTTGTTTAAATCCATACATTCCATACAAATTTATAGTACTTACCTAAGTTTATATATACCCACGTTTCGTACTACATATTCTAGCATCCAAACACGCCCAATCACCCGGACTAATACCTAATTACGCGTCGACCACCGCGGCGTCGCTGTGAACTAATTACGAAATTAGATTTACGTAAACATAACATTCGTCAGTGTGCGAATTGTGAACAGTACAGAGAATGTACGTGAAGATGATTTACAAGACGAGATATAAAATATATAGAGATAATAAAGGAGCGAAAACCCCGTTTATTTATTTCGTCAGAAAATAATAAATAATAATAACTTTATTTTCCACATTTACACGAGGAAAAACACATTTATTAAAATTGCATGTAACACAGAAAAGTACAAAAGTCACAAAATTAAAAGAAAATATGTAACTTTTTTTATTTTTCTTATTAGTTTCTTCAACAATGAGTACACTATAACATTTACGAGAAATCACTCCAGACTTAAGTTGTGTGCCTCATCACTTGAAGAAGAGCACTACATGCACTGTACTGTACGCATAAACTGCTATGGAAACAATAAGAAAAAATAATAATAATAAAAAATTTCAATATAACTACCGTTATATAAAACTCGTTCGTTACTGACTGAGTTACCGGTAAAATTACCGGTCGTTGAGAGCTGAAATTTGACACGTAGCTTCGCTACACTCCGTAGGGGAGCACTAAGAGAGGATTTTCCGAAATTCCTACAGGAACGAGAAAAACCAGATATACGCGCACGAAGTCGCTGGCAAAAGATAGTTAACTATGTAAAAAAAAAAAAACCTATATCACAGCCAATGCAATCTAATATATTGACAATGTATTTTGAATTATTGCAATAAAATACTTCAAAATAGTTATAAACAACAAAACAATACTAATCAAATAACTGGAAATATCTACGTACGTAGTTCAATGGATTTTTGTGTCAACTGAAATTACCAATAATTTTGACAAACCGTTACTAAACGAAAATTTTCATGAATTTGAGGTATCAATTATGCCATCTATCTAAAACAGTGACTATTTTCTAATATTAGCTCCCCTATAAAATTTCATAATTTCGTTTAGTAACGGTTTTACTTTAAAGGTGCGAAAGGACGTGATAATAGCAATATTTACGACGTTATTATTTTGAGTAGTCGATATTTAACGTAAAATCAGTAAGAAATCATACTTGATGTTTAAAAAAAAATATGATTTTATTATGGCCCTACCCTAGATCAATGTGCAATAACAGTCATTGACCCGCATACATTTATTGACTTTCTTAATAACAAAACCGTGACTTCAGTCGAAATCCTTTACCATGTCACCATGTACTCCGATAGCTTATGATAATAATAAATAATTAGCGAAATAATATTTTGATTTTTTTATTTTAGCTATCAATTATGAAAAATACGTCAAAATGTTTTTTCAAAGGCCAAGGTAGAGCTTACCTCCTGAAGTAACCGAAAGTTTTGCTGAAGTTGATACAAACAAACTTACAGGGAGACATAGTTTGTAGACGAATCCTCCAGGGAAAGCCGTCCACATGAATCAGGAGAAGTATCTTTTGGACGAAATTGTTTTTCTTATTTGCAACAAAAACAAAAGAAACGTTTAATATCTTTATTATTTTCACGATCAATAATAATTCTGCTTTAAAAATGTTGATTACATAAACGGAGTCAGGTGAGAAAATTAGCTACGAATATAGTAGCAATGTCATAGTTCTAATAACAGTCATCAGGGCTATTTCATCCGTGGAATATGTGATGCTAATGAGATGAATGTTTTCTATCGTTTGCGGAATTATGATGTTTGATTTGACACTAAAATGCACTTCAACTATTGTGTTATTGTTAACCTTAACGTCCCCGAACAGAACTTGACTATTTCCCTACTATAACAGTTTTTTTACATAATACAAATAAGCGAGATCGACATAGGAATTCCTTTGAAAAAATAGTTTTAAGCTCTATGACAACAAGCACTTATATTCATAATCAAAATCATATACATGAGCAGTGTACTTTAGGTTCTAGAGATAATGAAAAATCTACAATAGAAAAAGTATCTGAAGGTACGGTGTTAGTATCCTATTGATTTCATCCCAGTAGCTTTGCTAACTAGGCGTGTCAAGTAGCGAGTGATAGCACAAACTACGTACCAACTAGTAATTGCGCATAGCAGGGATGTCACGGAGGTGGTTTTATCGAAACCGAATCGGATTCAGAGTTTTGAAAGGGCTATGCCTAAAAATAGTGGCTTCATTGATGGCACACTAACACCGCCTTGTTAGATGTGTATAGTACTTCCATACAAACAATAGTTGCTATAGCAGCTCAGCTCATCCGACACGAATTAAATTTCAGGCAAAGCTTTTTGGTTTGTAGCGGCATCAATGCGCCACATGAAAAACTAAGAAACGAAATTTGTACGGCAACACCATCTGTCAGCCAACTACCAACGAAAATCCTGCATCGCGCAAGCAAAGTTCTCCGTGCGATTTGAGCATATACAAAAGTCTGAATATCAACTATCGGGCAGTTGCCCACCAAACACAATAACCGTCTGGTCGGAGGATTTCAATGGAGGTGTGCGGGACTTTACTCTCTGTTCCGCACACCTCTATGTTGTGAACTCTATGAGTTGGAACCGGAGTCAGAGGCAAAATCGAATGTGCTGGCAAAGAAAGATGTGTTGAGAGCGGGCCTAATAAGATAAAAGGTACAAAAAAATATTAAACATTAATATAGGAGTTGAAAATAAAAATAATTATGTTCCCAATAACAGTAAGCAAATTAAGTCAAATGAATCGTCTCCAAATGTAGCGAATTATGGTTCGAACTCCGTTTAAAACCTCAGAAGTTTCGACATAACGGAGCCGAACTCCATGACATCCCTAGCGCATAGACATTAGCGATCCCTGCAGCATTACATAATCTCCGCTCCAATCGTAACTACCTGGCATTGATTTTCGACCTGTTTATACAGCACGTGTCATCAATACTACATCACTGGTAATTATTCAACACGTGTCGAAAAGATATTGAAGTTTGGTATTGAACCTAGCCTTTTTCTTTGTGTGTCAAGACTTTGATGTTTTGACTACTACTATACTGTCTTTAATGACTTTAGTGCAATGACTGTGCAATTGCTTATCAGGTGGCAATACTCTAAATTTTGACAGATGATTCGCACCTCAGTCGCAATCTTGTAAATCGCAAGTCGCTAACGTTACTCAAAAATTAATAGAATTGGCCTCTGACCTCAAAAACCCAGTTACAAGGAAACACTATTACACTGTTACAACCTGGCTTGCCAAAAGGGATTACCTTTATAGGTAGTAACAATTCTGACTTCCCGTTATGACTGTTAAAGATCTACGAATGATAGATAGCTAGGACCTGCTTTACGTCCTTTCCTGGGCACGGAGGCTCTCGGAATAGAAAAATTGTCACTCATTCACAAAGTCAAAGTCAAAGTCAATTCATTTATTTCAACTAGACCATTAAAAGGCACTTTTGAACGTCAAATTTACAGTTTAAAATTAAAATATAAGTGACTCTAGTTGTCCATTCGCAAAAAGTAGATTCTTATGGAGAAGAACGGACAAGAAACTCCATAGTTACTCTTTTCAAATATAAGTTTTACAATATTTTGTATACATAGGTACATTGATCAATTGATTATATTATGTGAGCACAATGCATCCAACATTACACTAATATACAGCACACACTTATATACTATAGGTACAACAAAGCAATACCAGCAGAGATAAAATTAAGTTTGCTAGTAAGGGACATGGTACTCACATATTTACAATATAATTAAAAACAATGGATCAGTGTGTGAGTTAAATTACATATTAAAAACCTGAAAGTACACCAGTAAATAAAACAAGTTTGACTTTTTCTACTATACCCTCGATTGTCCTATGGAGCAGGACCAGCATGTTTCCAAGCATTCTTATCTTTAATATAATCATCTAGTTTGTAATATGCTTGTTTACAAAGTGTGGTTTTAATGTAAGTTTTAAATTTTCTTTCATTTAGTTCTAATATGTCACAAGGTATTTTGTATCAAGGTATTTCACAAAACATCCCATATCTATACAAAATGACATTCAATCAGCGACAACGATGAAACTTCAAAGATGTACGAAATTGACATGAGCCACCGAAATGTCATGTGGTCAATCCTACACCTTTTGGAATTTAGACAATCACTGACGCGGATTGAAAGTCACTTTATCAAGATCCCCTGGAAAACGTAGCTTAATCTGAATCGAATATTCCGTGCTTCTGTTATTTCTACAAAGCCACCCTCAACGTACTAACATCAACATGTTCCAAATAGTATCGTACGTAGGGCACACAACATCTAAAAGTATAGAGCTGCTGTGCGGTTCTGTAAACAGCTCACCGTGTAAGCCTCGGTGAAGTGAACATGAAGTGAGCTGTCAATCCATACAAAACTTCATGCTCACCCCACCTAAGTTTACACGGCGAGATGTTGCATGAAAAAGTAGTAGCATTCTTTATCGCTTGACCCGTGCTGCCAGCCACCTTCAATATATTAACTTCAAAACAAGCGAACTAGTGACGGGCGTAGGGCACAAAACATCAAAACAACCAATCAGTATGTATTATACAGCTGTAAGTCGTAATCGTCGATTTGACTCCGTAACACAAATAGTTGCGGCGACCGCGACCCGGCTATGTATCGCAATACTGTTGCCATGATTCTATTTATATTTTTGTTATTTGAATCATAGCTTCTTTTGTAATTCTTTGAGAATGTTTAGCAACATCGTTTCACCTTATTCTAATTCTATTTGGAGTCTGCTCAGCATTTTTTCTTCTTCCGTACATTTCTATTACATTCTTCTTATTCTATCTCTGATATTATATCATGAGTCTTTACAGTTAACAGTTTTTTTATTTTATAAAGACTACAGTTTTGTCAACTAGATGATCAATTTTTGGGGCATTAGCAACAAAATTTTCTGGAATTACCAATGAAAATAACAAGCTTGGGGATCATTTTATCACTAGCATTTGCCCAACACTGCATTTGCTGTAAAGTAGTAACTTTTCCCATCTACATACCTATATCTGTGTCAAAATTCCGCAAAATCGATTCGGCGAGTTCGGTGTTAAAGCGTACTAGCAAACTTACTTTCGCATTTATAATATTAGTCAGGATCAGGATATCACAAAAGCCGCTATTTGAAAAGTATGTTATTACAAGATTCATGTTCAGCAATGAGCTCTAAAAATAAACGTTGTAGTAGTAAAAGGTTTACGACAACGTAAGTATAAAGCTAAGATTTTCGCCGAACCCCAAAAAGGAATAATGCTCAAACCTCACCAATAAATACACAATACTAAAAATAAACTCAAACCCCAAACAGAAAATAAAACGACAGTGGTCTTTAGTAAAAACTAATTCAGGGACAAAAATATCTAACCGATACCATAATATAAGTAAAAACAGAAGACATAGTCCATACAACGAGCGAAAACAGTCGCAAACACACATAGACGCATACGTACGACGATGTCAAAAGAAATGCCGGTCGCGAGTGCGCTTGCACTCGCTGTACGTGAAACGTGTCTATGTGTGCGTGCGTTCTCGCTCCTTGTGTAGAGTTGATCTTCTGTTCTTCTCTTTCCTACACCGATACAGTCTACCCATAAAAAGAAATGGTCGCTTCAACCCCGACACGCAAATAGAAATGACCTACGAACGAATCGAATGTTTTTACAACTACATTTGAGTATATTTTTTCGGTCAATTTCTTGTGAGGTTTATCGGGGTACAAGTAGTGGGTAATGTTGCGAAACATTAAAATTAATGTCGTAGCTGTCTGCTTTCTTTGAGATAACTTTATTTTTCTTTGCTAAGTCAGCAAAAAGTTAATGTATTAGAATCTTTAAAGTGTAGCATCATCATCACGGACTTTTATGAGTTTAGTTAACTATAAACTAAGTATCCAAAATAATTGGCATAATTGTCTAAAATCACTAAACTTTTGGAATGGCTGTTGATCAGCACTGCTTTATTTAATTTTTTAGATATCGCAGCACGAGGAGCTCGTGGTTAAATAATAACAGCCGCACGGGTCGATCTTCAAGGTTAAGCACGCTTGCCGAGGTTGATCTGTGGATGGGTGACCATCTTAACATACGGACACTCCTCCGTGCCTCGGAAAGCACGTTAAGCCGTTGATCCCGGCTGTCATTTGTAGACCTTTGGCAATCGTTACGGATAGTCAGAAGCCAGATAATCTGACACCAGTCTTGCCAAGGAGTACCGTGTTACCCAGTTAATGGGTTGTTGAGGTCTGGTAGGCAGCTGCTCCACGTAAAATACTGGTATTCAGCTGAATCCGGTTTGACTGGAAAAAGCTAGGCAGATGATGAGATATCGCAGCACTTGCTGAGTTTTGTCGCCTCGCACATGTCCTTATTTTGTCATCTTTTACCACTAAGTTATCAGTATTAGTTTTTAATGTATTTTATTTGTATTAGTTTGTTATTCAGCTAAGAAGGTCTGTCCAGAGTAAACAGGTTACTTCTAGGCAAGCGTGTTCCTTCGTCGAACACATCGTCAATTTCCATCAGGTGAACTTGTAGACAAACGCTAGCCTTTGAATAATACAAAAAAAAGTTATTTGTTCTGTGCGAGTCCCAAATAAACATGTTTTGTTTCTCTCATTACTAATTCCTTCTTCTAACCAGAAGAACCCTCTTCTCCTATTTCACAGAGTTCCTACATATAATTTATTATCTATGCCAATATGATCTTGGCGTGATGACGTCACGAAGCCTGACCCACATACTCGACGCAGGAGTCTCGCTTCATTCGCTCTGCAGAATAGACTTCCCACGCCAGCTTTCACTGGCTGACCGAACAATGGTTTGGAGACGGCCTGATACTATGTTATTATCAGGTGGGTTTTCGTCATTGAGGTACAGTACATTGCCAAAAAGTAACATGACACCACGCCATTATTTCCCAACGTTTTTTTGGACAAGCCCGTAACACTAATTCCAACCATTGCAACTCCTGACAGCCGGAATCAACAGGGGCAATGAAGCTGGACGAGTTACACAGAAACGATTCGACTGTCTTGGATCTCACCACGAAATTAATCAGAAAAGAACAGTGGAGAAGTGGAAAAAACATAATTTCGACATTGCACATAAACATAATTTACAGATGTATAGAAACTTAAGAGATAAAGGCGAAAGTCCTGATATTTAAACAAATACATATTTATGAATATAGCCCACAATGTCTTTTTTTTTTGTTGAAAAAACGCCTTGGACCCTCGGAGAGAGCCTCCGCGGAGCGAGCCGTTCGGGCATCTAGGAGGAGGGTGTCCTCTCAGATGGAGTTGTTGGCTGGCGTTGGCACGCTTAGCCAGTTCGGGGGCCTTAGGGCACCCCCGGTGGTGCTCACTTCCTTCCGTACCGTCGCCGGTGTGTGCTAATCTTAATATCGTTTCCTTGTAAAAAACTCAATATCACTTTGAGTATCGAATCCAAGACTCCGTCTTTAACAGTCGTACTGCGACTGCTAAATCAAAGCAGTACGGGACTAAATCTCGTGAAAAGCCTGGTATTAACAATCTTATTGCCAAGCGTGTTAATCACAGAAATTTTCCCATTGTGCTCAATCATTGGGAAGTAAGCTCATCACATTGTTAATTTCTATTGGTTTCTTACTTTGAATAGAAACTAACAAGGCTGAAGATTTATGAACGCTACTCCAGTTTTGCATGTGTAATTTATGTTGAAAAAAAGCATGTGCCCGATGGGTTTCCCAAAAGTAAAAATGACGAACATTCATAAAGATTTTCATCAAATATTAAACCAATTAAGTAGGTGATTTTTTATTTTGAAAAATCTATCCTTAAAGACCATTTTCGTTATCATTATGAGAAATTCTTACATATAATTTCAAGTTTGTGGATCCGCTGAAGGAACGATTTTCATTAGACAGAAATTTAATTAAAAGAAGTGTCAAGTAGTGCTACGACCAACACGTAATAAATTCAAACCGACCAATGAGGTCGTCCCAAAAAATGTAATCAACATTTTAAGCTCATGACACAACCGCGTCTTCAAATAGATCGAACGCTGTCGCTTCATGCATGTCTCTAAATATATTCGTAGTGATATCACTATGAGGGAAATATTTCTAGGTCGACCGAAGAATATTTGAAGGCTTTTTCTGCTTATTTTGATGTAATTATTGATAGTTGTGGTCTACTTTGAGTCGCTTGAGAAATCACTGTTTGGTGAACTTTGTATTGTTTTGTTTTCGTACTTTCGATTCTTCGTGGACGTAGATGCAGACACCAATTTCGACATCTAACGGGGAGTTACTGACTACATACAGTAGTGAGTTTCAGCGAAAATAGTGACTGCAGAAAATAGTATTTCAACTGATAACATGAACTTTATCAACTATGATAATGACCTTCTTAACGAAAGAAAGAGAACATATTTGTTCGTTTTCAAAACAAAAGTTCCCCACAAGTGTGTGAACTATGTGTTGACTGCCTCGTTGGTCTTATGATCGCGAGGTAGGTACTGTATTCGATTTTTTCGTAGCAGTCTGGGGTCTGAGTTTTAACCCAGTTAATGGCAGGAAGCAGGAAGCTATTATATGGGACTTCAACATAATTTGCAAAATGTTTATGCAGGGTTTCTACTCCTCTGCTTAACCCTTCGGTAAATCAGAGTAATAATAAATTAAGTTTATTTTCCTTCACTATACACAAATAGTTCACAAAATTATAATTACGATAAAGTACCGCCACTTTACTCGAAGTTTATTAAACTAAATTATAATTCAATCTCATTTACCTGAGCTCAGTAACGTATTTATCCGGTATTTAGTCACCTGCGCCTTGACGCGGAAATAATTAGGATACGAATAGAGCGATGTTATTAATGTTTCTATTAGATGATAGAGCGATATGAAAGTAGGAGTAAGCAGAATTAGTTAGAAAATTAGAAAGTAGGAGTAAGTAGAAGTCTTAGTAACCTATTCACTTTTACCGTCATTTACAGGCGGTAAAAGTGAATAGGTTACTAAGACTTCTAGGTGAGCATGATATTGTGGTCAAACGCGCCTATTTAAAATAAAACTTCAGAATGGAAAGTCCAGAAAAAAAATAATCATCTGCCTAGCCTTTTCCCATCACATGATGCAGAAAACATTTCTTTGATTGGCACAATTATTTTAATTAGATATTGATAGGCGATGATGAGGTTAGCGATGGAGCACGCTTGCATAGACATAACCTATTCATTCTTGACTTTAAAATCCCTTGATAAATAACAACGGAAACTATTTGCTGAGATAATGGCCTCAGTTCAACTGGTGTTCCTGGTATTATTGATCCATCAAACACCCGGTGCGAGGCGGTGCAGTTCAGACTATGTCTCATCCTCTGGAGCGTGCCCAAATATCCATAGGTACACGTACACCCTGAATTACTCAAATATCGAAGCAATAAACGTGGCCACCTACTGGGCCCAAACAGTCGAATTCAATAAACCATCGACACGATGGCAAAAAGACTAGTATCCAACAGAAAGGCCAAGTCTTACTATAACAACCAGTTCGAGTGAACGTAGACGAAACAATTCGAGTGTGTAAGGTCCGTGGCACGTGTCGTTTAGTGGTTCCTGCATTCCCAAGGGAGAAGCGTGAGGGAGCTGAGGAATGTTTGTTTGTACCGTCTCGTGTCTTAAGGAAGTAAGCTTTCAACAAGATTACCTAGGTATTATATAAACTATGCCAGACAGAAAACAAAATATCTAGGAAATGTAGCTAGCACTCAGAGAACGGATTGTTGTGATCGAATCAGAAATTATTTTTTATAAGTATAAATGATTTTATTTCCTTATAAAAATTGGCTCAGATTATCTTTTTCTCGGGTTAGTCTCATGGCCTATTCTAAATGATTCGTAAATTTCTCCTGGATGAAAAGTAGTTTATGACACTCCGCGACAGTGTAACTTTCTATGAGTAAAAGAATTTTCGTAGAACTTCCACAGATTTTTACTGATTTTTCCATAGCGAAAGAGTGAAATTCCCCGCCGTAGTCTATGGATTCCTGATAGTGGGGTCCTCACCCGGGGCTCAACCTGGGGGTCTTTAACGGCCGGTTTCAATAATGTATCTATCTTTAACCAACTGTCAACTAAGCTACCAACAGTAGTAGTTGGTAGCTAGTCAAGGGTAAATAGGTTACTTCTAGACAAGCGTGCTCCATCGTCGATCATTTCCATCAGGTGAGTATGTGGTCAAACACGAGCCGATCAATAATAAATATAATAAAAAAGATTTCCTTTTGCAAACTTACAAACAGAACCTCTTCATAATATTGATTCACATATGGAAAGGCAAAGTCCAGTACTGAAAAATAAGTCTTCAAAAAAACTGTGTACAACGTTTTTTGTGTGTTGGTTAATAGTTTGGCAAATAAGCCAGACGGTAAATAGAGTGAGAAGTTATTTGAGAGTTTTACGCTGGCATTACGAGGTGCTGAAGTCATCGCTTAATATACGGGCAATAGTATTTGTCACATGTACGATTGTTGAAAATTCTTTGAATGCAATGAATTGGTCAATGCATTCAAAGTCCCCCAGAATTTCAGGAGGTCGAAGTAATCATGAGTGTGAATAATAGGGAATTTGATAAAAAAATCTAATTACTCTGTCAGATAGATTGCCAAAAAATTTTGGCCACGTATTTTTTCTTTTGTCACGTAAACAAAAAATTAAATTAAGAGTTTAAAACTCGTGTGACACTTTTCAGTAAAAAGTGTACTGGTAAGTGATACCAGTACACTTTTTACTGGAAAGTGACGTTACCAGCCCCAACTCCTCATCTTTGATGCGTTTTATCTTCGTTATTTTTTATTGATTTGATTAAATAAAAAATACGTTTCCAATATTTTTAGATTATCTAACTGACGGACTAATTAGAATCATAATATTTTTAACCCAGGTAACATCCCTATTTCTATGGGACTGAGACATTTTGTCTAGCTTCTACCAGCGGTTAGCCTGCGTACAAACTTGAAAAGGGATGAAAAGCTATTCCAGGACATGGTCTACCGGTGTACCAAGTTACATCTAAATGAACTGGCTGAACGGTCAGCCGTTAAGAGGAAAGAAACAGACAGACAAGATTTATTCTTTTAGTCTGGATTTGGGACACCCTTAAGCTAGGTGGAGTAACAATCTCCGTAGGGTGACTTGTAGCTGAATGGGATTAGGTTTTTGATGATTGATCCCATTATAAAAGATGTACAAATTCATGAGAACTTTCATTTCCCTGAAATATTGCATTGTAAATGGACTTGTAAGGCTAAAATACTTATGGCACCCTGTCATCATTATCCTAAATATCTCTTAACTAATATTATACCTAGATGACATAACAGTTGCTAGTGAGGTCATAAAATATAAACAGTAACGTTATTATTTCGTTTATTAATATCGTTCAAAGTTTTGGCTCAGAAACAGAAGCTCTTCGACAAATTGTAAATATCCAGGAATACGTATCATTGACTTTGATTATAATCAGACACAGATATGGAATTAACGCTATAAATTCAAGACAAACGAGGTCAGGAATAGTCAGCAATGGAGGTAGGACAGGCTTTAATTTGTAGTGCAATGGTATTCATAAAAGCTTGCTTTTTTCCCCAAGTCCCTTCAAACCAGCTCTTGCAGGTCGACTTGCCACCTCTTCGTAGACTCGGCAGAGCTGTCCAACCTCAGGAGCCCATTTTGTGAAGGCTATTGCCAAACAGTCACTGTGCACGAGGTTTCCGTGGCTCACCATTCCCGTTCCCAAGAATACCTGGAAGGATTTGAAGCGCACAGCTACACTACATATAAAGCCAATGGTGCCTCATTAACTTTCTCACAGATAAACTAAGTATTGCTCTGTCATATTAAGCTTGGTAAATACAAAGATTGCAGATTTTTTAGCAGCTTTTGCAATAGCAGCATGACTATGTGACATTCACACGGTGGTCTACACATAGTGACCTTAAGATTGACAAAAAATTAAAAACAATGGGATTGACCATGTGACATTTCACGCATGAAAGCCGAACTTCTCAGAAATCGTGTTGTTGCATGAATGTCACTTCGTCCAGGTCTTACAGACATTAAGGGAGAGGCCACACGATGTGGTGCGGCTCTAGCGGTGCCGCTGCGGCGTAATACATACAAATGTGTATGGTATACCACACGGTGTGCAAGCTCATCGGACCAAGATGGGGGGAGAGACTGCATGCGCCGCAGCCATTGCCAAACGGTACCGTAACATTGTTGCGACGCTGCGTACAACGTGTGTACGCTGACGCGGCAAAATGGTTGCGGTGCGGGGCGCACCGCATCGTGTGGCCTCTCCTAAATACGGAAGAAAACAAATGAGCGTCGCTTCGCTTCATCCAAGTCTCCAACTGCACCTGGTGAAACCATTGTCAAAACGTTATGACAAAGATGACTGATATCACCGAGACACACAGGAATGTCAGCCGTCTGTTCTGACACATGCCTACATGAGACACTGCCCTGTCGAGTGCCAAGTCGGTGTCTGACACACGATTAAATGCAGACTCGTGGTACTATCAGTTACTAGAAGCTGATTATGAGTAGTGTATATAATACAGATGTATTTTGACAGTTAGGTTTTGCCAGACAGTTAGGTCGCCATTTTTCTTGCCGTTTGGTAACCTAATACGCTAAGGCGGACTTGCACATACCCGACTTATCTATTACATTCGAGTTAGTTCCATCCCGGGGCCATTATGAAGGTATGACATATTTGTCATAATATTACCTCGTGTTAGCAACTGACTCAGAATTAAAATAAAACTCCGGTTTGTGCAAGTGGGTCTGACAGGAGTAAAATAAAGGAAAGTCTGAAACCAGACTTACCAACCCAGTTACTGGGTATCAACCCAGCAACAGGGTTGTGGAGGTCAGATAGGCAGACGCTACATGTGAACTACTAGTATAAAACAATATATTCAATAACATGGTTAATACAATAGTGACATCAGCCTCTCTCCGTGTGAAACATCTTAATCGAAACTCAGAAGTAAAACTAATTTTACGAAACCAAATTACCGCTGACTAATTTTAGATTCTACAATTCCTATTAATTAGCCTTAAACAAACGTAACACATTACTTTCACAAAATTAAATAAATAAACAAACAATTACCTAAATTATTTGAACACAATCATCGATAACGAAACACTTTCAATAAAATTAATTTGATGTAACAAATCCAAATTTATATCGTTTGGGGTTACAGTAATTTGCACGAAACTTAATTATTAGTAAACGTCCATTATTATAACTGATTATGTTGACTTCCAAATAAATACTGGATAAATGGTTCGCTGCTCCACAGTAAACTATGGCTAAACTACGCATACATATGTCGCAGGGAAATGATACAATTCGGGATTTCATCAAATCCCTTAGTGGGATCGAAGAAAGTTAGTGATTTGATCAAATCTTAGACGTTTAAGTGAAAAATTTAACCTTTTTTTTTTGGATATTAAAAGTATTTTCCTCTAATTTGATTCCCACAAAGTTATTTACTTCTTTTAAGCCTCTATGGACCTTAAGTATGTTTATCTGAATAATGCCAGTTTTATAGCTAACTTTCGGTAACAGTAGTAAGTTGAAGGTCTACAAAAGCTAACCAGGACCTAAGGCTTACTTTCCGAAGCACGGTGGAGTAAATGGTCACTCTTCCACGAAATAACCTCGGCATGCGTTGCTTTACCTTGAACGTCAAATTGAGCGGCTGTTATTATTTAGCCTATAAGATAGAGCCAAGTAGGAATAATCCTTGAGTGAGTCTAAAACTCGTATAGTTCTATGAATGAACTTTTTTTTTCAATCGTCTCCGTTCGTGGCTAAATAATAACAGCCGCATGGGTCGATCTTTAAGGTTAAGCAACGCTTGCCGAGGTTGGTCTGTGGATTGGTGACCATCTTAACATACCGAGACTCCTCCGTGCCTCAGAAAGCACGTTAAGCCGTTGGTCCCGGCTGTCATTTGTAGATCTTTGGCAGTCGTTACGGATAGTCAGAAGCAGATAATCTGACACCAGTCTTGCCAAGGAGTACCGTGTTACCCAGTTAATGGGTTGTGGAGGTCTGGTAGGCAGCCGCTCAACGTAAAAAACTGGTATTCAGCTGAATCCGGTTTGACTGGAAGCAGACCCCAATATAATTGGGAAAAGGCTAGGCAGATGATGATGTCTCCGTTATGTATAGTTTGTCTAAGTTTAGAAAAAGCTGGAACATTGTAGTAGTACTAGAATTCTACGACGAAAATAGTAAACTTACTGCGGTTTTGTTTATTACGACCGGTCTCAATGACGTATCTACCTTTGAGCAACTGTCAAATTAGCTACCAACAGTAGCTGAAACGTCATGTTTAAAAGGCAAACATGACGTTTCATAGCCAGACCTACTTAGGCAAAGGGAGACCACCCTAAAATTGTGCCATATCCATTCAAATATTATAAATTCTATAATCCATTCTTATATTTCTAATCCTAATTAGATGAAAATTGGCAATTATGTTCCCTTGGGATCATTTTCGTGGCGTTTCTTATTCTGTCAGCTATTTATGCCTAGCTCATACAAGTCTAAAATCCAGAGAACCCAAACAAAATGACATTTCTATTAGCATCAACGCCAACGATTGACATACGTCAAACATTTTTCGAGATTGACCACGTGACATTTCAGTAAGTATATCAATCCCATACATTTAGAAGCTATGAACAATCATTATTACCAGAGGTCGGAATTAGGTTGAGTTATTTATGTACTTGCATCGAAATGTTTATATTAATATAGATCTTCCCGGGATTTTCTAATAGACAATCTCGTGTGGCCAACAATATTACAAAATAAATAATAATATTTTTTCTTCTGTTCTCACAAGCTACGTTGTGCGTGCGAACTGCAAATGTGGCAACATCGCGCGTGTGCGCATTGGAATTTTGCAACTTCGGACATCCGATGTCGTTGATGTAAATTTAGCAACGTCGCGCGTGCAGTGGTTTAAATTGTGTAAAAGTAAATAACTTTTTTATTTAATTAATCACGGGATTTTTCAGTTCTTTAAAAATAATTATCGGGATTTGAGGCATATCCACTTTATTCTTTCGCTGTATGAAATCAGTGTAAGTACATAAATAACTCTACCTAATTCCGACCTCTGATTATTACTAACTAGAAACAGTTTTGTGCTATCTCATGTCAGTATACAAGTTTAAACAAAAATAATGAAAGTTTTGAAAAGGTGTCATTGTACTCATCATTAGAAACAACTTTAATTATTAGACCAACATTTACTTCGCGAAAAAATTTTTTATGTTCGAATAACTGCTCAAAATGTACCTACTGAATAGCTTTTGTTTCGTTTCTGTTACTCCCTGTATATAGGGTATCTGGTCCTTAGAAGTCTAAAACCCAGGCCCTATCTCCTTTACTCTTAAAGCCCCGTATCCTGAATAAAACAAAATTTTCTAAAGCAAGTTGTTCACAAGCGTTTTCCATAAAGGCAGACTCACACACGGTATTTGGGTCAAGCGTAGCTAAATGCGAGAGTAGTGCCGGGTTCACTCGGGTTTAGTCGGGAGCACGAATGTGGGTGAAATTATTCATATTTATAGTGCGAATATGTGCGACTTTTGAGTGAGTTTTCGGTTTCTTTAGACGGAGTGGCTTTCTTGTTTGGTTTATGAGAATGGCTTTGTGGAATCAGGCTGTTAAAATATATATTCAGACATGTAATCTCCATAAAAATAGATTCGATGTACGTTTGGCCATAAATGTTTAATTCCATTGGACCGATGACCAGAGACTCGAGATAAGTGAGACTCTGTCAGCGGTAGCGTGGTGATTGCGACTGTCAAAACGTCAAAAATGTCGTGGATTGACAAACGCTGTCAAAATGTCACGTGATCAATCCCTTATATTTTGTCTTTTCGATAATTGCCATTGCGAATAGATTGAAACTTTGCTTCTAGAGACTCAGGTGAAGACCGCGGGAACCCGTTGGCTGCGAGACGCACAGGATCCGTTGTTGTGGCGATACGTACAGGGAGGCCTTTGTCCAGCAGTGGACGTCTTTCAGCTGATATGATGATGATGAATAGGAAGCTTCTTGCCATCAACCGTGCACAAGACCAAAACTTACCCGCTATAAAAATAAGTATTATAAAATAAACATGGCCTATGTTGAAATTCTTGAAAATGAAACGTATTTTTTATTTAGGTGTGATGTGATAATGATTGGAGTGAAAACTTCTTTAGGCGCGTTAAGAACTGTTTGGGTGAACAAAAATCATGGAACTCGCGTCATCGTCACCGAACGCTTTAGCTTTCGCTTAGTTTTCACTTCTATCGGCTGTCCCCAAAGACTGCCCCGCATGTTTTTTTGCGTAAAGCTATACACTACGCTTTTGGCAGTATTAAGTTTGATTTATGGCATTTAAAGCCTGAAGTTTCCTGATACCTGCAACCTGGGGGTTTTAAGTCAAAATTGAATAGGTTACTTCTAGGCAAGCGTGTTCCGTCGTCGACCACATCATCGTTTCTCACCTAGTGTGATCTCAACGGGAGCCTCACGATAATAATGTTACCAACTGTCTGCGACTCCTCTAACTTTGGAAAAGACTGAGGATATGCAGAATCACATTAAAGTCAGTCATCACCCCATTTCAAGGAAACTAGGAAATATCGTCGTCTCCTATTTAGTAGCGATACCATAAATAATAAAACTCTCGTTACATTTTAATTGGAAAATAGATTACAGACTCTCACTTCGCAGAAATCCAAATCATAAGTTTGTCGCCATGAAATACACTCATGTTTCTAAATATTTCCAGGAATTTCGTCGAAAAAAAGCCAATTTGTTTCAGCAGCAGTATGATATTCTTTGAACTCGTGAAGTTCCCACTGAACCTTTCACAGTGCGACTCAATAAAACTGTGAAAAAACCATTGGAAACTAAAAATGAATGAATGAAGTGCATCCGACCACGCACTGTGAGTGCATCCGACCACGCACTGTAAGTGCATCCGACCACGCACTGTGAGTGCATCCGACCACGCACTGTGAGTGCATCCGACCACGCACTGTGAGTGCATCCGACCACGCACTGTGAAGGGTTTCGTTAGCCGGGATGTCGTTACTTGTGATGCGTATGCACAAAAAAGTTATATAAATGTGCTTTTCCTTCACGCTGCTCTCGCGTTCAAATTTTATTTTCACTAAAAAAGTAAGTCAAGCTCCAACCTACCTCTGTAGGTACCAAAATTCATCAAAATCGGTTCAGCGATTTAGGCGTGACAGCGTTACAAACAAACAATCAAATACACTTCACTTTTTTATTAGGTACCTAGGATATTACTTTTCAAAAGAAACTATCAAAAATAAAGTTATTTAAGCGGTTCTTACTTTAGATAAGTGTAGGTGCTTAGCACGGCCAAAAGTAATAGTTTTTCATCCCCCGGTTACATGTATAACGATCATTTTCGTGATATCACTAAATGATTGTTCAGACTGACCATCTACGGAACCCTACAAAAATGAAACCAAAAATTTTACCTGAATAACAAAACTGTAACTGTGCAGGACGTTTCTACTGAAAATGTGCGTAAAGCCTCTCATATCGACGCAGGGCATGCACTCCAAGCCTACAACAGATTGCCAGGGTTGCGGAATTTGTTCGAAAGAGTCACCGCGGCCGTGGAACGCAAAGGGCTTTAGAAGGAACACGGATGGGTTTTTAGTCCGCTCCACCCAGAGCGGAAGAAATCATTTGATGATTACACATTCTTAAAAAAAAACCCTACAACAAATGCAATCAAAATTCTTCCATAGAGGTAGACTTACTATGTTTTATTCAAAAATTGGGGCGAGACATTATCTAGTATCATCAGTTCATTCTATAGTAGGCGCCAGATAATCGTGGAATAACGGTCATTGACCCACCTACAATTATTGACATTTTTAATTTGAAAAACGGAATTAATGACACAAAGCTGTCCCGAATCATCATCTCTCGTGATCCTTAACATTGTCTAATAATGAAAAACGATTCATATTTAATTGTTCAGGTACCTATGAACAGTTATTAGGGAAAGGTCAATATACTTTATTCCACATTTATCTGGCGCCTACTATAGTATTATACTCTGTCTGTCTGTTTGTTACCGTTAAATGTCTTAACGGCTGTACGTAATTGGATGAAACTTGTCATACGTGTAGATCATGTCCTAGTGTAAGATATTAGGAATTATTAGCTTTTCGTTCCAAAATTATCCTAAAGAAATAAGTTATTCCCTTGGGATAATGTTCAACATTGCGCTGGCAGGAGGTAGTCCTTAATAGATATCAAATTGTATGTACATAAAGATACTAATTTGTTTACATTATTAGATTTAGAGAGTACTTTACCCAAGTTATGATTTCAGAATCTGATCTTAATACTGAACATTATCGAGATACTAATACAAGATCAATTCAAAATATTCTTATTGAAAGGATTTCTAATTTACCAACAACCAGCGCCACTCCGTTATATTTTAATTTATAAATCATTAACAGAAATCCAATACATTTTTTTACCCGCTAAGAATCAAACTTAAACATTTGAACTTGACTGCAGAAAATAAACTATATTCAAAAATATTTCGTCAAAAAACCTGGATGCTGGATCACATTCCTGCACATTACATTCAATACCGTTCCGCATCAAATCAGGTCAGATTCCGGATTCCGTGTAGCAACCGAAAAATTATAATGATATATTTCTGTCGCCCCAATTTTATATAGCGCCGAGATGTGCACAGGAAATACCTACATTTGTGTTAATGTGTAGTTTAAGAAATGGAATGATTTGTGACAGTAGGGTTAAAGTCATTATTAATTTTGTTTAGGACAATTAATGCATTGACTTAAATGTTGAATGAAAACTAATAGGCTGGCGCCATATGACAAAACATAAACTAGCTGCCACCTGCGGCTTCACCCGCTTTGATCAGTGGAATTTAGTATTTCCCCCCTTAATTATTTATAGCCTATGTGTTGTTTTGATGAATACTTTACAGCAATCTGGCTTAGATTGCTATAAAGTCAAAGTCAAAATCCATTCAGTCGTTTTTCAGTGAAAGAGTTACAGACAGAGCATAATTATATAGGGCGAGCTTTATTCCATTAACCCGCCGTAAATCAAGTTTAGAAGCAGCTAGCTGCCTATATATAACGCTTTGCCTCAGCTAGGAACGCAATGCTTCGTTATGCAATCGCGCTTGTGGACAGTGAAAAGGTCAAAACAAAAGACTAAAAAAAAAAAATAAGCAAATTCCAATGCAAAGATTATTTGTTAAAACCCTTAACCTACCGCAGGCAATCAGTCATCCCCACACTAATTACATCTCCCATAGAAAAACATCAACACCAGAGTTCGTTCAGTTATATTGCGTCCAATTTCGCACAACAGTAATCTTTATTCTCATAACCATAAGGTCGCAGTTGAAGGTAAGTATGAATGGTCTTTTTTCCCATCTCTCCACGCACCGATCAAAAAATTGAACAGAATGGTGGCCACACATCAACCCGAGCCATCAGCTAGAGTGCATCTAATACATAATAGAAACAACAACAAAGAGGGCCACAGAGCTAGGAAATACCTCACCAGCCACTGCAAGAGAAAGAATAGGCTATCAAAAATGTACATGCATGAGTATTTTTTGGAAATTGTAATTTTTTTATTGATAAAATCTCACACAATCTCACCTGATGGTTGGCGATGATGTGGTCGACGATGGAGCACGCTTGTCTAGAAGTTACCTATTCTCTCTTCAATTAATGCCCCACCTTTTTTAGGTACTAATACCTAAAAACAGACTCCGGCAGGGAATTTCACTTTTAACTGTACGCACAGTCATAGTATTCACAAAAGGTAAGGATGAGAAAAAAATGTTAAAAAAATTAAACAATGCAAAAAATATGAAAACAAAGAATTATTTTCGCATCCAACCCCTCGTAATTTAGTTTGAATACCAACAATATTTGCAATTTATTAAAAATACCTACCTTTTAAATCCGTTTCCCGAGTACCTAGTACGCAACCACGACAACCCACAAATTAATCATCATTATTAATATTTTTATTTATTACTCGTAATCAGATAAATAAAAAAGTAGATACTTATAAAAATAATATTTCACATGTCGTATTGTTATTATGTAATGCGCCTCCGTAGTCGGGTAATAAGTACAATTTGTGAAAATATAAATAAAAGCAGAGAAAAAACTGCTTTGCTACTATCTTCGTCACGCAAAACGTCGTTTGTACTAGATTGCGCTACTTCACTATCGCGTTACTTGCGAGTGACGTCACACGAAATTAGTGCTGTCCCTGTTTATTATAGATTTTTAAACCCACACAACTGTGTAAGTTTTTCTCAGATTTTAAAACTATTCTTGCCTGTTTTCTAGGCTAAAGCCACACAGCGACTATATTTTATGCTATTGAGAGAAAAGAAGATCCGGCTTCCAAACACTTTCAGTGGGTGACTCCGTGTAATATTAGTTTCTGAAGATTTCAGCCATCGCGGCCAATCTCGACGGAGACTAGCCATCGGCGCGGGAGATTGTAATTTACCAGTGTGTGTCAGTGGGGTGTTTCCGTGTTCTGTGGTGGTAGGCACACGCGGCTATTTTTATCCAGTTTCGGCTTGAAACAAGAATCGATAACTGTCGACGTAATGACGAGAACTAATGAGATGATGGAAATAGGGCGGCTTTAACACCAGCGCTTAACAATGTAATATGTTGTGGGTAGCAACATCGATAGAATTATTTATGTCCGATTCCCAAAACGTAACCGTATATAGGTATTAGGAATGAACAACACATGATTCTGTTAAGCTTTACCCGAAGAGGAAATTATATTATTTAATTTATAAATACCTACCTGCGCGGGTCGATCTTAAAGGTTAAGCAATTAATAAAGAAGTTGGTCCGTAGTTCGGTGATCATCTCATTCCGATATTCCTACGTGGCTTGAAGCTGTTGGTCTCGGCTGTCATTTGTATTATCTTTGGCAGTCGTTACGAGAAACCAGGTAATCTGACACAAATCTTGCCTAAGGGCTTTATGTTTCCCAGTTACTGGTTGTGGAGGTCTGATAGGCTGCCACTCCATTTAAAATACTGGTAGTCAGCTGCAGCCGGTGAGACTTAAAGTGGACCCAATGTATTTGGGAAAAGTCCCAAATAAACGTTTTTCTTTCTTCTTTCTTTCTTTTCTTAAAAGGTAAGCAGAATGATTCTGTATCTTCTACGAATGATAACTATGTTCAATGTACTCAGACAAGAACAATCAATCAATATACATTTATATATAAATCATTCGTTACTGAGTGACTGACAGACAACGCACAGCCGAAACTACTGTTCGTAGAAAGCTGAAATTTAGCATGTAGGTTCCTTGGGGAGTGTCATAGGGGAGCACTAAGAGAGGATTTCCCGAAATTATTTTATAAGTATTTTGAGAAATCTATCGAACATCTCTAAGTGCTCTCTTAGTGGGGGGATGGTATTACATGCCAAATTTCAGCTTTCTACGACCAGCAGTTTTGGTTGTGCGTTGTCTGACAGTCACTCACTCAGTCAGTCAGTAATGGAAGAATGTTATATATACATTGATTAAAAACATTTAGGTACAATATAAGAATTTGTTACAAGAAAGTTTTAATATGATTTCAAGTAGCCAATGATACTTTAATACGAATTCAACGACCGACACTTTGTTTGAATCGTCTCGAGCGTTTCGTTTGCAACTGTTTATTTTTATGTCCTCACATATTGGAGTTTCTACAATTTTCAGTCTAAATAGTTTTGCATGGTGGAGTAATTTGGTCGTATTCGTTTGTTTGAATAGCTTATTTTGGAGTGCTAAGATATTAAGAACTCAGTTTTAGTAATGGTGGATCCACCATTACTAACTTAGTGACTGACTCTCAAAAGACTGTTGGCCCGGGTTTTTCAGCCAGTTCCAATAACTTAACGTACTTTCCAAAGCACGGAGGAATCTCAGTATGTTAAGATGTTAACCCATCCACGACCCGACCTCAGCAAGTGTTGCTTAACCTGGAAGATCGACCCGTACGGCTGTTATTATTTAGCCACGAGCTAAAATAGACGATATGCATTGACAATACTTCACTCACTTTGTTTTATCGAATGCATGTTTACACGCACTTAGTAACTGATGCTTAGTAAGTAGAGTACTTGTCACCCATCACACCGTGTAAACATGCTGAATTAGTGGTGAGTGGCCGTGAATAGATGTGATCCGATTAACTAAGTGGCGAGCGAACCAGCTCAGCTACCGATTACAAGTACTAAAGTCATGTAAACAAGAGATTATGCCAGGTCTCCTAACAAAGATTTTCTTTGAAGTAGACTCTAGTATAAACTTCATGAGTAATTTACAGAAATAACAATTAGTGCTTAAGTAGGTATGAAAACATCTAAGAGAAAACGACGAGAGAAAGTATAAAAATGTTGGACCTTTGAATTATAATAACTTCGGTGAGAATCGGAAATCTAAATTCAAATAAACCACATATTTGGGTCTTTTATTTCAATTGTATTTTTTCATACCAATATTGCCATATTTATAACCCTATATAAAATCAAAGAAATTTTTATATTATTTTCGAAAATAATTTCGAACGTGGAAACTGTGAAAACGCGTTTATTTGAATTCAAGTATAGCCTAAGTTAGTAGGTACAATACAAAGTGGCCTCAAAAACGCAGATTCAACGACTTATATCCAACGTTAGAATCCATCCCTTTCAGCCACAAGATCATCAAAGGTTTTTAATTAATAACCGAAAAACTTTGACAGATGGGTCGTCTGTCAATAAACTCCAGTTTCAAACACAGAACAAATTCAATGTTTTTCTTTCATCCAAACAGGCGGCTGCATCGAATTTAATATTTTAAAGCAAACACCACAATGTCTGAATCTAATTTAACTTTTAAAATAACAAACAAGATAACATCGGGGATCAAATCGAAAACCAAAGGCTTTCGTGTTGGACACGGAGTAAATAAATGTGGTGGATGGGATAGCCAATGTTGGTTTTAGATGACCACCGCTAAAGGACAGTCCAATGATTTATATTTAGATGACCACCGCTACAGGACAGTCCAATGATATATGTTTAGATGACCACCGCTAAAGGTCAGTCCAATGATATATGTTTAGATGACCACCGCTAAAGGTCAGTCCAATGATATATATTTAGATGACCACCGCTAAAGGACAGTCCAATGATTTATATTTAGATGACCACCGCTAAAGGTCAGTCCAATGATATATGTTTAGATGACCACCGCTAAAGGTCAGTCCAATGATATATGTTTAGATGACCACCGCTTAAGGACAGTCCAATGATATATTTTCAGATGACCACTGCTAAAGGACAGTCCGATGATTATTAGTGTCAAAATATTGAAGCTTTACTAAAGGATTGGAAAAATTTGCTGTTTATAAACAAGAAAAGCTTTTGCGGTTTATCTTGCTTTCATGATTATTACTTTTGGTAGATATCTAATGTAAACATACCTTAAACTAATATTTATCATCATCTGCCGTCTTTTCCCTACTAAATTGGGATCGGCTTCCAGTCAAACCGGATTCAGCTGAATACCAGTATTTTACGTGGAGCGGCTGCCTATCAGACCTCCACAACCCATGAACTGGGTAACAAGGTAGTTCTTGGCCAGACTTACCTACTGGCTTCTGACAATCCGTAACGACTGCCAAAGATCTACAAATGACTGCCGAGACCAACGGTTTAACGTGCTTTCCGAGGCACGGAGGAAACTCGGTATGTTAAGATGGTCACCCATCCACAGACCAACCTTGGCAAGCGTTGCTTAACCTTAATCGATCCGTGGGGCTGTTATTATTTAGCCACAAGCTCTATCTTAATATTTAATCTAACACTAATATTATGAAAGGTAAAACATTTCTTTCTCTGTGATCTAAACAATAGCTCGAGTACCAATGTCTTTTTTCGAGTTGTGAGTTGGAATCGCGCATGAAGGGTACCATCGTACAAGATTAATTATTATGTACTTTTAATTATTATGTACTTTTAATTCGTTTGTTATAGCGGCAACAGAAATCCACACTGTGTGAAATTTGAAATTTCAACTATACCTATTACGGTTCATGAGATACAGCCCGCTGACAGACAGACGGACGGACGGACGGACAGCGGAGGGTTAGTAATAGGGACCCGTTGACCTTCGTTTGCGGAACCCTAAAAATGCGCTTTTCCTATAGTTCACGGGTGTTAAGTTACGTGGCCGGGATATAAATCTAGTTGTCAATATTGTAAAAATGTTATATTACAGGAAGTATATTCTATTTAGATTGCTGAACAAAGTGTCTTTCAATGCATATTCTTTTAGTAAATCCTCAAATCGTAAATCGATATTTATATAAAAGATACGCAGACTTATACCGCAAGACCACCGGTTTACAGCGCACGGTATGAAGGAAAGTTACTCTTAAAATGAGCTGATTGGAAAATATTGAATTGTTTCCCCTTTTTCGTATCGTTTTGACTCAAATTATGCCCAACCATATATGAATGCTTGTAGCTAGGAGAGCTCTGTCATAGACGGTGCAGATGCTTGCTAGGCAGGAAAAGGTTCCTGTAATTCTGAGAAACGTGTCACGGGTTTGGTATAAAATTAAAACATAACACAGTCTATCAGCCATATCTCTCAAACCCTCCGCAACTCCCAATATAAAAGCCCAGCTATACAGACAAAATTATACAAAAAAGGTCGCTTCATCGCGCGAGTTTGTAAGGGACAGGCGCTGGACTGATATTAATGGCGCGCGCCGTGACACCGTCCTGAATAATTATACTTTGTAACTTGCTTTCGCCGACTAATATTGTTGTGATATCTACTGGGTTATTTTCTGTTTTTTAACCGACTTCAAAAAAAGGAGGAGGTTCTCAATTCGATTGTTTTTTTATGTTTGTTTCCTCATAACTCCGTCATTTATTAACTGATTTGAAAAATTCATGTGAAAGGATACAGTTTCCGATTGGTCCCATTGAAATTTTATCAAAATCGGTTCAGTAGTTTGGTTTTTAAATCAATATAGCTGGCGGAAATAGAAAATATATCATCCAAGTAAACGAAATTGCGTGTTTTGCTTTCCTGTGACTTTCCAGTGGTGTTGTTAAGTGTGGGTGTTAAAATACGAAGAAACAACCAAAGACACCGCCTTCAACACCGAAATTGAAGTTATTTTATATATTGTTGTTTTTGTTTTATTCGGAAGTCAGTTGTACTTTTTATAAAAAGTTTTCGTAGGAGTTTTTTTGGATTTTTGGTTATATTGTCCTAGTCTTCGTTGCTACATTACAACTGCCTCACGGGTCTATCTTCGAAGTTGTACAATGCTTACTAAAGTTGGTCTGTGGATGTGACCTTCCATTTATTTATTTATTAACACTTTACGCACACAATTTTATTGTACAGAGGCAGACTTAATGCCATAGGCATTCCATTACAGACGGAGACCCCTCCGTGCCACGAAAAGCACGATAAACCGTTTTTCCCGGCTACCATTTGAACATATTTAAAAATCGTTATGGGAAAACAGAAGCCAAAAGATCGGACACCAGTATTGCCATAGAGTATTGTTTTACCCAGGGATGTGTATAGTTGGTAGTTTCTGTGAAATGCTGGTAGGTACTCAATTGCATCCGTTTAGACCGACTCTAACATATTTGGGAAAAAGCAAGGCATATTATACAGGCACCGGAGGTAAAATAAAACAAAACATGTATTAATTTTCTTAGTTATAAATGTTTGTAAGATGAATTCTATATTGTTGGCTTACTGTACGCTTTGGTGCAAACTGTAAGTATAGTAAGCCACTCCGCTACTGAATGTCGAAGTTTGAAATGTCGACGTATGTTAGTTCTAAAGTACAGGATCTCGATGTACGCCAGTTCGAAAGTTCACTGGAGCGAAGTATGCAAGGCCGACGTATCGTTAGTTAGAAAGCATACGAGTGCGATGTACGCCAGTTCGAAATTACCCTGGTTAGGTTAGGTTAGAACTGTGACCAACTACGCGCGAGCCGAGCGAGCGAAGCGAGCGGTGCCGCGGCAGCGGCCGGCGAGCGCTACCTCGAAATTGGTCATGAAGTAAATTTATTTTTACACAAATTTGCTAATTATAATGTTGTAGGAGTACCAGTAACAGTACGGAGGCATTTCATACTTCGTAACAGGGTAATTTCGAACTGGCGTACATCGCACTCGTATGCTTTCTAACTAACGATACGTCGGCCTTGCATACTTCGCTCCAGTGAACTTTCGAACTGGCGTACATCGAGATCCTGTACTTTAGAACTAACATACGTCGACATTTCAAACTTCGACATTCAGTAGCGGAGTCATAGTAAGCAATTGTTACGAAAAATAAATGAATAAATATTGATTGATTTGTCGAGTCATCATATTAATTCGGTTTGATATCCAAACTACAGAAAAAAAAAGAAGGAAAAGATAGTTTTTTTTTTTGTGCCAGTAATGACGCATAACACGAAAAAACGAAAAAAAAACCAGCTGTTGGCAGAAAAATAAAACATCCATTCAGACAGTAGAAACTGATCGAGTTTTCATTAACATAATTCCATTTGTCACCATTAAAGACACCAACAAAAAGACCTTGACCTTAATGGGTTGTTAAGTCCCAAAAACATCTTCTATTACAAAACATTACAGTTTCTTCTCGTGTTACCCAGTAACTGGGTTATAAAGGTCAAATAGGCAGTCGCTTCATGTAAAATACTGGCAATCAGCAATCTGGCAGCTATATCTGGTTAGTTTAGGTTAGTTCTTCCACTTCTTAGCTGTCTATGAAGTTGAATTTCCTGTCGGAGTCTATGTTTCCTGAAAGTGATTTGATGATTTTGCTCAAATGGATGGGATGTCCATCTTGGTAAAAAAAGGGTTGACAAAAAAGGCTTTTTCTCGAACTACTATTAAACTAGCTGTTTAGAAGTAGTTCGAGAAAAAGCTTTTTTTGTCAACCCTACCCATACTTTATCTCCCATTAAAACACTCATTATCACCTGATCTAAAAACAAAGCAATTACTCTGTACCAAACGAACAACGTGTAACGTTCCACTCTGCCGACCCCGCTGGGAGCGAGCGTGATGCATGCATTAACGAGGCAGGCAGGCTCCAATGCGATACCCGATACGGTGCAATTTCACTAGTATTATGAGAATAAAGTTGTTAGAAGGTTACTTTAAAGTACTAGTTATAGTCTATGCCTTGTTATAGGAGTGATGGTTGGAAATCATCCCAAGGGATCAAACGCTCTGGATAAAAAGGATATAAAGTAAATGTCCAGGTCATCAACTGAGTGTGCTAAATTTAAATTTCATCCAAATCCAGACCAGTAGTTTTTCTGTGAGAGAGTAACAAATTTCAATCCATCCATCCACCATTCCAACAAAATTTCACATTTATATTATACACGCATTCAACAAAACAAACAAAAATAACTCTTCAGCTTGTAAGCTGAAGACGTAACATGTATGTTTCTGATCTCCTGGTACTTGTGAGTGAATTTTTAGCGCTGACAATTCCAGCCCCAGAAATACTTCGGCATATTTCTGGTCTCCTGTTACCTCTTGTGAATCTGTGGCGCTCACAATTTCAGCCCAAAAAATGTATGAGAAAATAAATTTTCATATTTATTTTATTTTTCGTGAATTTATTTCATGTTTTAATAGCTAGTCTGCTATTCGGGGCAAAGACAAATCCAACAACCCAAAGATCTTCAAAATCGGTTCAGCCGTTCCTGAGTTATAAATTGTTTACTAAACCGACTTTGTTTTATGTATTAAGAATAAGTTAAGTCGGATAGGATGGAGTGTTATTAGTTTTCCCGTGTGAACGTCATAATTGTTATCAAGGGCACGTAATACCGGCATTGAAATGTTCAAAAACTTAAATCTATGTCAGATCAGGAGAACCTTCTGTCGTAATCCAGGTTATGTTTACCCATGTACCAGATTCAAATGCAAAGCAATTAAACTATTTACAGGCACTTTCAAAAAGTCTAGAAGTCGGGTAGTCAGAGAAGCTCGTTACACGTGCCAATGCATACATCTCTATGGAGGAGAACGTGAAACTCCAAGACCACAAAATAAAGTAAATCATTTTCAATATGAAAATGTTTGATGATTTCCAAATTCCAAGAAAAAGTTTATTTCTAACTAAAATTCAATACCGCTTTTCCGGGAAACCGTTACGATTATTTTAATTTGTCATGTACCTACATCAATAAATCTGTGAATCTTGTAAAGGTAGTAAAACTGAGGTCCTTAAGTAAAATTTCTTAAAACTCTTGTAATTACTAAGTCTTCATTGTACAGCAAGTTAACGGTCGTGAAGGAAACAAGGTGTTAAGCAGATCTTATCAATGGTGAGGTGGATGCCACTGCCCTCTTTAAATATTCCGTAGAGATAAGCTAACTAACAGAACATCACGCATATATTTACCGAAGGGTAGGCAGAGTCTGCCAGTTTTGTTGAAGTGTGCCTATATCAACTGGGAACAAATTCAGATTCCCAAATTACCAGACGGGAAAAGCCCAATAATATTATACATAACTCGAGAATCAAACTTTGGACCTCATGCTCATTATGAGCGATCGCTACCACTCGACCAACAAAGTAGTTAAAGATAAGCTGACTAAAATATCGCAAATACATAGCAAACGTGCGATGCTGGGTCTTTAAACGGAAACGGAAAAGAAATAGGGTAACGGGAAAAAACGGGATATGCGCGTACGAAGTGTTTGTTGAATATTAACTTCAAAAACCATTTAACACAATAAAATCCAAAACGTAAATGTATGTTTACGGAAATATCTCCAGGCCCTCAGGACTAAATGTCAATCTATTTTAGATTGACGTTTGCTCCTCAGGGATTCAACGAAACAGGCAAGACAAATAAATTCACTCTTTTTAGAGTGATTTCAAATGCCACCTGCCTGTAGGTTTAAAGTACCTTTTGTTTTGTTGTTTTGCCTGTTACAAAATTATAGCATTGAACATTCATAAATCACCAAATACAAAATTCAATGTTTCCTGATAGCTACAACCTGGGAGTCTTTAAGTCAAGAGTACTAGAGCACGCTTGCCTAGAATAGGTTACTTCTAGGCAAGCGTGCTCCATCTTCGACCACATCATCGCTTACCATCAGGTGAGATAATGTTCATACGGGAGCGTAGAAATACAAATTATAAGTAGTTATCTCGTATTTTAAAACCTGACTCTATAAGTAGTACCTACGCTCGAATTGATCGAAACTTAATTTTACAGTTACATGCATAACGGCCGGTTTCAATAGCGTATCTACCTTTAATCAACTGTCAAATTAGCTACCAACAATAGCTGAAACGTCATGTTACAAAGGCAAACATGACGTTTCGGCTACTGTTGGTAGCTAATTTGACAGTTGGTTAAAGGTAGATACGTTATTGAGACCGGCCGTAAGCCATTAGGGAAGCTTTGAGAAAAAAAAGCAAGTCAAGGATATGTAAAATAACAGTTAAAGTAGAACCTAACCTAACTTTCACATGAGTTAATCATTGGGATAACATACTAACTCCCAATTAAACTTCTGCCCAAACGCGAATCAAAAGCGAGATTCGTATTCACGATAACTAGAAATACATTATGCTGATGACACATACATACATAAATAGCGGCCGGCGTACATTTAATTTGTGTCGGATTCCACGAGACTCGGCGGGAAGGTTTGCTCTGTGAATTACTGATATTCAGCACACATCTGTACGGACTGCGCTTCCATGTCAGAAATGTGGATCTTTGATTTGTAAATACTTTATTACTTGAGAAATTGAGTTAGCAAATACATTACCTGAAGTCAAACATATTGCAAAATAACTTCCGCGTCTGCCTGCGGCTTCGCCCGCGTGATCGACAAAAATTATGCCAAGGGATATATTTTTTTATTTTTTTTTTATTTAACATGGGTTTGCTCTTGACTATAGTCTAGGTCATAGATGACAGAGACAAAGTCGACGATGGAGCGAGCTTACCCAGAAGAAGCCTATTCACTCTAATTTTGAAGAGATTAGGGTTGTATGCGTTCGGAAACACAGACGCAGGCAGAGAGTTCCACTCCTTTGCTTTGTTTATGCAATGCCCAATTACAGAACATTAGTCTACCTGAGTGCCAAGTTTCATCTAAATCCGTTTAGCCGTTAAAGTGGGAAGAAGTAACAAATACACCGACAGACGGACAGCAGAATAACTTTCGAATTTATAATATTAGAGGTAGTATGAGAAGAAGTCCAGCTAAATATGTCCATATCTGTAGCTTTTTCCCAGATATCTTAGGGTCGGCTTCCACTCGCAACGGATGCAAATAAAAACTAGTATTTTACATGGACCTACTACCTATCTGACAACATATAAATATCTCATAACAACTATTGGTTAAAAGAAAGGAGAAAAAATATTTAATGAATAATTAAAGAATCAGTTCGAAATTAAACATGCCATTTCTTAAACATTTCAGTGCAACTGGATGCAGCTGGAAAACAGTATTCTTCATTAAATTACTACCTATTTGACTTGCAAAAACTACTAAGTATTTGGTGCCTACTACTACTATGTATCGATACCAGCCAAACAGCTTCACATCTTGGGATGTATAATTGAATGTTTTTGGTAAAACCCTACATCACTTTTGTTTCGTTTTGTATTTTTATTCGTTTGCCTCTAAGTACTTTATCGTACCCATCACTTTCATCCGTCAAAGACAAATACAATTATCTCGTTCCACGAAACCCATTTTGATCCAAAGATATCACATTATGGTAATACAAGCCGCTACAGATGCATAAATACAGATCAATATCCACTAGCGGATCTAGGGGGGGGGGGGGGGGT